>JAODUH010081741.1:0-15286 GCA_027564835.1 Typhlichthys subterraneus
GTATTGTCAGAGCATTTAATTTTGTCATTGCTATCGGGGTGTAAAGAGAATTTCAAGAAATATTACTAAATGTGCTTTTGAAACAAATGACACACTCATCCTTTTATATATAGTGAAAATACAATTGTGCTGATATTCAAAATGGTGTCACTTAAAAAAAAGGATAACTATACTGAACCCACATGCTTTTATTAATTTTATACTCACACAGATTAAAATAGTGTAAATTAATAAAACAATTATAAAAAGTCATAGTTTGCCAGTTTGTGAGCCAGATTGCAGCCAGCATACCATGAGGGAATTCCGCATAAGAACATTATTTATATTTTCATAAACATACACATCCCATATCTGCACACAGAGATACACAGAAAAACCAGGCCAGTGCAGACATCCCTTGAGTAAGGTCTGACATACATACATTGCCTGAATGTACTACTGTATGTGGGGGGACCTACTAGCCACTGTTTGAAGAAAAAATGTCAAATATGATCAAAAGGTCAACATAACACATGGCAGATTTGCCTTGCAGTTTATGAGTTACAAAGATTTGATTAAGCAATACATTACGTACGACATTGATGCTGCCCAGGCTGTTACTAACTGAACAAATCAAAGGGAATCATGTGCTCTAGTGCCAAATCACAATTCCGATGCGCACCCATTTTACACGCATTTGGGTGACACGTTTCAGAGGGCCTCTTGCAGAGTCTGTGAAAAGCTGCAGTGAGATCATCCTACATACATCCTGTGCAGGTATGAAGCTGTGATGGCTCGAGGCAGCGCCGTGCAGCCCAGTAATAGGCCGCTTCATTGGAGGGGGTGCACAGCAGAAGGAAGCAGACAGGAAGACAAATTAACGTAACGGAGCTCTCTGTGCACCAGACCTCGCACCACGTGGAAACACACGTCCCAGGTTAAGGGGTGCCAATGGCATTTCAGTGAATGTTACCGAGGCCCACCATGGAAGTCATAATGGAGGAAGTGACGCTAGCATTGTGAACAGGCATGGACCATTGACAGGCCTACGTTTGTTTCATAGCATGCAAATGAGAAGGCAATTTGGCCAAATGACTGGTGCGGAAACATCAGTGTGACATTTTGTATCTAATCTGATATGCACACCAATGTGCCTGTTCCCATGGTATGCTGCAATAAATGTGCTAGTGTCCTTGTAGAGCAATTTGAACACCTCCAGAGCAGCATGTACACAGCTAGAACGTGGACATGTTTTAGGGATGCAATGATTGCATTTTGTCTGGCTAAGGTTGACCGGCCGGTTACGATTTTGGCTGATTCCGATTTTCATAGGACTTTAGACATTTAGATGCAGATTTATTTATTTTAAATTTACTCACTTTTTATAGTCCCTTAGCTGCCAGCGATTGCCGTTCGTAATAATTTGTTGACATTCCCACAGTGCTCGCATTTGTCATCTTTACACGTTTACAAGGCAGCATCCGCTTAACTAGACGTTTTATTCAAAAAGATACTGACGTTCAAAGTGTGAATGTCTTGTGTAATATAAAACCAATTTTACAGAGTAGCCTACGTCTTCCTCTCGACACTAAATTGAATTTCCATACTGCACAGACATGTGTAGGTAGGCTACCATGACAGCTATACAGTCTCTAGATTCAAAGAAGGGGTGAGTGAACGTGAACGTCTTTCCAGCGTGAACGTCTTTCCAGCATGTGGTGCCTGCCGGCGCCACATGTGTGTAAACAATGGCCTACATTCAGGGCTATTCAATTACAAATTCAATTGGGCCAGATTTTAAAAAGCCAAAGTAATAATTGAACATCGCTAGGGTTGGGTTCCGAACACTTCTTTTGGCTACTGACCGAATTATACTGGTAGGACTACTGAAATAGCCTACCAATTATAAAATCAGTCGGTGTCAAATTTCAGTAATTTTACATTTTCAGCTCGCGACCCCCAAATTAACAGTGCCAGAGACTCACGACCCCCGCAATCCTTAGAGGTGGTAGAAGAATAACATAATAGCAGAATACATCCAAGGAATGTATAAACTGTACTACTACAAACAATTATGGCTAAACTATGCAATTTTTAAATCATTTTAAAATGTTGTTTCATTTCTGAAAATCATCTTGTGATTTCCTCCTCTGTGCCTCGCGACCCCCATTTTGAGAACTGTTGCCATAGAGCCACGTCAGCATCCACCCTGCAGCTTGTTTAATGTTCAACACAGTCAAGTCAATGGTGATAGTTTTCTATAGAATTATAGGCCCTATAGGCGCTAATTCTAAATCGCTCATGCATGCAGTGAACTGAAACTACATATGAGTATGGACTTGTCGCTCAGACTCATTACATCGCGCTGATTATTAGCTCTGGACTACTAGGCTACATTTTAAATTGCCTATGTCATGCTGTCTTGGCTGTAGAACAGACTAAATATTGATTAGATTATTTGTATACAATACTGTATATTGAAATAGTGTTTAGGGTTAGGGTGCAATCCATTCTCGGGCCACATGGGGGTAGTTGGTGGGCCGCATTTGTAATGATACAATGGGGTCAGGGTTATCTAAGGGGCATTGATATATGGGCTAAATGTGGGCTTGGAACTGGGATTAAGAACTATATACACCTGAGTCTCTGAAATTATCATTCATCATACTGTATGTGATGTGCTTCTAGGTTTCAATATACTACATGATATGTCATCATCAGCTGTGGTATATTGGGGGTTTATCTCACCAAAGAACACTCTTATTAATTAAAATTAAATCAATACATGTTTTTACTTTAAAGTTGTGTGGGGGTGGGTTGTGTGTAGTAAGTAACACTAATGTAGAAGATGTTTCAAGAGGAAGTTCACATACACACAGCATTCACATGAATACATAACTGTTTGCAAAGGTCTCCTTCAATGATGCCCTAGTGATTAAGAAAAATGGCCAACCTTCCAGCTCCAAAGACCCTTCACATTTGATTTAACAGTTGATTCCAAGACTAACACGACAAATGTAAAAAGGTATTGTTTTTACAGATTTTTAGATTGCTCTAAGTAAATTTAATATTAAATAATTTAAGTAATGCACTGGAAGACTCCAGTGCATTATTTTTTATATGACATGGATACTTTCTTTTCAAAAACATTTTCAGATTTGGTCACAGTGCAAGTCAATAAAACATCATTAAAACTGATGTCTGGTGCAAATGTTTGTGTAATTTGCATTATATCTTAGATCCTAAATTACTGTATATTATTTCATGCAGTTGGCATATATATAAAACTGAAATGGTTTAATGGCATATTCTGTATAAGGAAAATTACATTTCCAACTGGTATATGGCCTTGTGCAGGTTGATATATTGGCCTGGTCCTTGTATTATGCTCCTTTGAGTTTTAGGGTGTGCTGGATGGACTACTTAATGTACTGTATAACCCAGCTATGAGCCTAACTCCACCCACTGCACAATTTAGAAAAATGCTAAACCCCATTCACATCAACCTTTAAACATTAAAACATTTAAATGTGATGATGCGTGAGTGTTCTAAAAGTAACATTTTAAGCCAAGGCGATTTTAAACAAATATGACGTGTAGAGCCATTTTCAACTCATAAAATTCAGTTGTGACTTTTGTCAATATTAAACACCAGCATTAATGGGTCTCACTAAGTTCTGTCCTATCACTTAGTTTACAGCTCAAAAAACAAATTTCACTATGTTACTATTTAAAAGGGCCGCATCATAGACAAAGTGGAGGTCCATTATACATAGACCTTTGCACTGCACACAAAACTAATCTGTTGCAGTCATCATAACACTCAGCATATGTGATTCAATGTAATAAAAATATACCATTGTTACCATCTTCAACACATGCACACACACGAGTTAGGCACCAAAACATCTCAGTAGCCAAACCACAGGTATTTACAAGCACTGTAGACACTGAAGTCCTGGTCTTAACAGCAAAGTGCCTTTGGCAAATGTCCGCTTGTGGCGGCCAGCTGGTGAATACTGGTGAACACTGGTGAATATAGTTGACCATTCATAGTTGGCGTAAGGATGTACATGTATTCATAAATGTGTGTATACTATACACGCGTAAGTGTGTGTGTTTGTGTGGGGGGGTGGTGTTAGGCTGTGGGTATTACCTCTGGTTGTCAGCTTATGAGGCTTTTATGCGCTCCTCATTGCTTTCTGAGATGTCAAAACAAGGGCCCTGCAAAAACAGAGATAAACTATTATTATGATTGGATTTAATACATGATTATCAACCTTTCGTGTGCCAGCCCACACCACTATTTCATGTAACCCCCCCCCCCCCCCTCTCTTCTAAACCAGTTGGACAACACAGGTGTTACCCTAGTGTACTGGGAATAGCATGGGAATTTAAGAGATGTCTATTAAGTGATAGACCGCTGCAAAATAATATGCTTTATAGAGTAGAGTGAAGGACCCATATATTTCTTCAAATTAAGTTTTGGAAGATTTGAAAATCTTATTACACACATTTCATGACCGCAACCTCGGCATCTTAATGGCGGCCCAACATGTGGGTCAGAAGCGCTCATAAGCTTCCACATTTAATCTAAAGCGGTGGCCTGATTTCACTGTTGTCACTCTGATCTCTCTCTCGTCTACAGCTTGCAGGTGGATTATGCTGTAGCAGAAACGCTGTACCGTCCTCTGTGGCTCCCCTGTGGGAACTATCACAATCAATGTCTCAGAGAGAGATGGGATGAATGGATCAAAGTGTTCCAAGTGTTCCTAAACAAGCTGTTACTAAACTAAGTTGGAGTACACTTTAACAGCAGAAGTGTACCTCAGAAAATAATATGCTTTTTTTAGAGTATCATTTAAATGAATAATTTTAGTATAATTTCAGCAGGTGGATTTGTGAATCCCAAACGTTTAGCTGAGTGCACTGCACAGAAGCTTGCTAACCAACAATTACTAACTTGGAAAGGTCCTATATAGTATATAACAATATTTTAAACATTAATATAGCTGCAAACAACTACTTTCTCCCTCTGCGTGTGTTGTAATGGACTGAAGTGCACAATATCTTCCCATTCACTCACACATTCATACACTGATGGTGTCAGAAAAGCCAGGTACCATCTAACCACCGGGCGCAGTTAGGATTAGGTGTCATGCTCAGGACACTTAGCAGGGTTGGAGCCAGCGACTTCACCAATTAACACGCACCATTGAGGAACACTTGCCACACTATCGAGGAAGTATGTCGTTTCAACGTAGCAAACTTCCAGTCACCAGAAGGCACCCTGAGTCTATGAGCTCTAGGTGGAGGATTAGAGAGAAGACACTCAGAACTGACTCTCTTTTGCCAGCTAGCTTCATTCACAAAGCTAATTCCGCACATAAATCAAGAACTGTCCATTTAAAGGGTCATTATTTAGTAGTACTCCCGAACATCCTGCATACGTGTAAACTGCTACATAAAACGATCCACGCACAAATGTTACACTCGTTGCCAGCTCAACAGAGTACAAAGGAGCCATTGAGTGGCCGGAGGTTAGGGTTAACTGCATGGCACACTTCCGAACTGCCCTTTATTTACAAAAGGCCCACTGTACGCCATGCCAAGTAGGTTATAATACATTAGCCACTAATTTCACTCAGTCCCAATAATATCATTTAATCTGTTTTTTGGCTTTGCTGATGGAGTGCAGTGGCCCGGTGAATACATGTTTAGATTGTACCCAATGAACAGGTTCTGATTTAACTAGGACTAAGGTGACAATGTAGAACATGGGATGATATCACTGATCAAACAAAGCACCAATCTTGAATCACAAAGTACACGACCCACTCACACAATTAACCATCACACGTGAAGACAAACATGCTGTACGCTATACTACACACCACTACCTCAGAAGAATAGTTCCATTGGAAATGCAGCCCCATAAGGGTTTAACAAGTACACTGCTCAATTGCACCGTAGATCCCCAACCCTGCAAAGTGTGGCCAGCTGTTCAGAGAAATTGAAATTGAAAATGGTTTGAGCTATAGCAGAAGGTGCACAGAGAAAAGCAAGGAAATGCTGAGGGGTGTGGCACGCTCTTGAACTGGAGTCTCTCAACCACATGACAACTGTTTTGTAATGTTGGGTTCAACCGCAAGCATAACCCCAGGCTAATTAATATACTGTATAGTATTTTTTTAAATGCAATGCTATAGCAGTATTTTACTGTATCATAACTATATCAATACTATAGAAAGTGACTCTGGGGGTTGGAGGAAGTGAGGTCAAAGGATTATCTCCTCAACGTGAGTCAGAGTTAGGAATCTTAACAACACAGGACCAAACCAAAATAATGCCACTGAAGAGGGTGGAAGCACATGCATTATAAAGATTGATGTATGTGTAATCAATGCTTTGTTTGTGTTGCAGGACAGAGGTGAGATGTGAGAGATGTGAGAAAAGGACCAATATAGAGATTTCAAAATACGTTTGAGCTGTTTCAAATGTGTATATTACAATCAAGTTTGCAATATGCAAATGTTAATGTGTTACTATAGCAACTACTATAACACAATTCCCAAATTGGTGTACAACTTTGATATGCAAGTTTGTGAGCTACAAAATAAATATATAGTAGTATACATTTCTGAAACTTGCTTTCAGTATCAACGTAAATGACTTTACAGATGGTTCACTTCTGTAGGAAAAGGTATTGCTCAGTTTTTTCATAATTACCAAGAAAAACTAAGACAATGCTGTTATTAAACAAATACTACTTATGTGTAAAATGTTGCAACATCAAACCACTCCTGAGTATATGAAGCCATGAAGAAAAATAATATTGCTCTCTAATAATTTAAAGCTGCTAGAATTGTATCACCTATAGCTAGTTTTATAACAAAAACTGACACATTCCCGTTTGCATTTCATATTGCATTTGCCATGCCGTTTATTGGTTTTAAGTGGGTCTTATATTTAAGGACCCTGGGTACAGTACATCCTGAAATGCATTCAAGATTTCATCACCTCTCTTTTGGTTTGTTGTTATTGTTTTACAGCTTGTCCGTAACTAAGGGTTGACATTTGGCATAGCTACTAGAAGTTCCACCGCTGCTGTTCAAGACAACTGCACGCAGTTGTACTCGCAATGTCTATATACAGGACGTGTTCTTGAAACAGCGAGGGTGTCCCAAAATGCGGGTGTCACACTCTGCATCTAAGTAAAACGTGATATTAGGCCTCTTTTATCTGTCTGTCTGTGTGCATTCCACACAATCTGCGCCAGTTGAAAACATTCTGAGATGTGCCCAGGCCGCGCCGGGCCAGCCAACGTGCCATGCCACGCTCACAAATTTTAGGGATTTTATGGCACTACGGCTTCATCAAGTATGAATCTGGCTATACTGCTGGCAGCAGCACTTGGCCACCAGGCCATATGGACTGTCTGGTTGCTCACCAGGCTCTGTGGAGGACGTACCAAGGCATGAACAACAAGTGATGTACGGACGGAGGGTTGGTTGATTAAAAAGAATGAATAAATTAAAGCTGGTACAGTTTGACTCAAAGCGTATTGTCCTACAGTTCCTTTCAGGGCTAATCTCTAAAGGGAAGACTAGGGCACTTTGTCACTTCAATAATAATGACATTTGCAAAGCTTACAGCTGCAGAGAAAGGCATTTACATTGATCTATAGAGTAACTAAATTGTAATACTTTGGTACGTACCAATTCAGTAGTGATGAATTTCATGTGTTCAGCTGTACATTCATCCCACTCCTGGCAGCCATTTTGCTATATGATAGACAGGCGTTGCCAACAGTAGCGGCTGGTGATTTGAACATTTGGTGGGGCATATTCATAGTATAATGATCTACAGTATTATGTTGATATAGTTGTGAACCGTGACTATTCAGCCTTGGCTCTCTGACCCCCCTTCACTCGTCGGGAAAAAAAAAAAAAAAAAAAATCAAAGCATGCACACACACCCTGAGTTTATGGGCCTTTTGGAGGTTTACCGGCCATCACCTCGAATTCCAAGCTCTCCAGACTCACGGCGAAGTTAAACTGAAAGCTAGCACTACTTTGTATCCTTTATTAAATACAAAAGGTTACAATCGTATTTTTGCTACATATCAAATATGTAATGATTTTAAAAGGTCAAAAGGTCAATCAGTTTAACAGTCCGAAGGTCATTATAATAATATTATATATATTTAATTTGTGATTAAAATATATTAAAAAGTAATAAATGTATATATGTTTTATTTTGGCATGATTTTATAACATAATTTATCAACATAGTGCAAAATGGTATGACAATTGTGCGTATAAGTATTTGTTTTTTTATGAGAAAGGATGTCCAGAAAAATTTATTTCATTGAGTAATTAGAGATGCACCGATTGATCGGCTGGTGACCGGAAATAGACGATTTTCACCTTGATCGGCAATGACTGACAATCGGCCGGTTTATGTAAATATAGCCGGTTACGTTACCGATCGCGTAGGTCTGTGTATACACAGTTGCGGGTCGCATTCATATGCTGCAAAGACGTCCTTATTTTAATCTAGAGACTGTCATAGCCTCTACTGTTGTAAGCACCTCAATTATCATAATAAAGTCTTTACTCTTTAGCGTACCGCTTGGCCATGTTGACACATGGTGTGTAGAGTTGCACATTGTAACAGTCAGTTTAGCGTATGTGTTGCTGCAGTGCTAGGTAGTGCCACTAGGCGGTGCCTTAAGTTCTTGTTATAAATTCCTACATTATATGAATGCTTCTTCGTGACTTCCGAGTTACTCTCTAGTAGCACGCTGGGGTAGGAAGTAGTGAGCATGCTTATGCTTTCACTGACTGGTATAACAACGTTATATTATTATATTGTGTTGAATAAACCAACAGAAACTCAGTTTGTCATCTGTAGTCAACTGTCTATGAAGCTCCATCGGCCCTGAATCTGTCAGTCAATCTACTCTCCTACATCCAGTAGCTGTTGCAACCTGTGTGGCTTGAAGATTAAAAGGTTCCCATGTTCGGGCAGATAAACTACCTCTCTTGGTGTCTCTCCATCCCTCGTCGACTCCTTTACACAGTCCTGTTAAATGGACGCTGCTTAATGTTTTCACTTGCTCATACACATGTTCTGAAATATATCAAATATAATACGGAACAACTACTGTAAGTCATGGAAAATAAAAAAATGTTTTAGGCATTTAATATCAATATGATTGTTAATTGTCCTTTTGCATGCTAGCTCAGAGGTCAAATTGAATAATGTTTCTGACAACTGAAGAAACTACAGTACTATAATCCCAACATAAAGCAGTTGGGGTTACATTTTCTACATTTCCCTTTCTCAGTTTCCTGGGCAATGTTTTACTTGATGTTGGAGGATTTAGAGCAGTCCAATTAAACTATTAAATTCTCTAGTGTTACACAATTCAAACTTAACATCCATGTTAAATAAGGTTTTTTCATTAATTATTATCTGCAAATTTATAATTAAAAAATATATTCATGGTTAAAACAAATTACTTTTTGGGGACATATTTTGTGCATCTTGTTTAAAATGACAAAAGCAGAGTTATTTGATTGCACAAACCACATAATCTCATTAACATTGGGTTCAAAATGTATTCTTTCAATATATTCTTTTGCACTTTTAAAAACCTTATTCGTCAATGACCTGACACATGTTTTTCAGGAACAGACTAAGAACACATTTTGCTGAAGGATTATGATAGAATAATGCACCACTTATGTAACTTTCAATACATATTTTTACAGTTTTGACTTGTGTTATGCATCAATGTTTCAATAAAGTAAAATCTCCATTTTGTGTATAATCTACTTAAGTATAAACTTGGCTAATAGTGCGTACAAAATGGAAAACAATGAAATACTGTGTATAATACACAAATGTTAATAGCATACAGTATGTCTACAAATGACATTCATAGAAACGTCAGGGCTTCTTTGCATTTAGATTTTTTTTTTTAAATACAGTTTCGTGTCTGTACTGTAGCTGAACATAGAGAAATTGTTCAAACACAACAAGACCTTTTGTCACTCACATGTGGACAAATGGCATTAAACAGCTGGAAAATTCAGTTATTAATTATGTATGAGAACTCTGTGGGGAATTATCATGCATGAGGAATGTGCTTTATATTTTCTGCTCAAAAAGTATATTTGTCTGTTTGCCTACAATGGCAAATAATGAATTAATGATAGACCTAGGGATGGGTGATATAGATATACTGTACAAAAGAAAATAATTTATAATTTCTGTCAATATCGATAGACTTTTTAAAATCAAATTTAATTTAACAACTTTATACATTTATATGATTTGAACAATAATAAACACCAAATAAATTATGGAACAATATGATATTATCATTGACCGTGATAGAAGATCGTGAAATGAAGTGACTTTAAAATAATCTGTCTAGATCAATTGTATTGATTTACTAGTTTATTTATTAGCCTGCATCTTCCCAGTCAATCACCACTATGGATGAAGGCTTGGCTTGCCCATTATGTCCTATACATAAAAAAGATCAATCGGATTTGATTAAATACTGGCTTCAAACCAAAATCACACCAAGAAAAATACAGTATGTGTGTCATGATACAATAAAAATGATTGTCTCTTAACAAAATGTGAGAGCAAGTGATTCCAGTATGCTTGCCATTTTAGGAGTATAATAATAATAATATATTAAATAATTGTGAGATAGTCTTTCGGAAGTATTTTGGCCAGGATAATAGTGACATGAATTTTTCATATTGTCCCATGTCTAGACATGACTATTGTTGCACGTAAAGGGTGAAAGTGACTAAGGAAATAGTTGTACTCGCATTAAATGGTTGCATAGAGCCAAGGACCACGCTTGGGGTTTGTTTATGCAACAAACGTGTATATGTGCCTTCCTGGCAATTTGCATTCAATGCAGTTAAGTTCAACTATCAAAACAAAAACTGTTCTTATTGCTAACTATTAAGTGTCTATCGTGGAATCACCATTGTTGTTGCCCAGGCCTACTTACAGTAGACAGTAACAAGCTTTATTCTCTCAATTGCTCTGGCCTTC
Source organism: Typhlichthys subterraneus (assembly GCA_027564835.1). Lineage (NCBI taxonomy): Eukaryota > Metazoa > Chordata > Actinopteri > Percopsiformes > Amblyopsidae > Typhlichthys > Typhlichthys subterraneus. The sequence continues at coordinate 11,068 of JAODUH010081741.1, forward strand.
TGCTTTAGTTTATATTTGAATAACCAATAGCAAATACAGGCCCACTAAAATCCCACTGCAATAGAGTTACATGAGGTCCATCCATAGTGCCTCTCCTCTGATAGGCCATACTCCCATCTGGCCTGCTGCTCAGACACCAGATGAAGGCTGCATCATTGGTTAGCAGCACATATAGCATATGGAGGAAAGCTGTTGTAGGAACCTGCCAGTGGCATTCCACTACTTGCAGTACAAACTGATACAAACTGTTAGGCCTGTAGGTTGAGTCTACTTATTAAAATCTATGGTTTTATATCAGGGCAGCCGATTCTACAGAATTTCAACTATTAAGGGCCGAAGGTTTAGATACATGGACATGATATGAGAGAGGGTGTCTGCAGTTCACTGGCTCAGAACATGCATTGCACATGGAAATGAGCAACAGTGATTATTTGTGTGGGAATAAAATACAGAATTGCTGGCAATAACTTTCAGAGCATATTCAAAACACAGTGATCTGGTCCTCCCCCCCCCACACAGAACTGCAGGGTTCAAAAACCAAAGTGTATGATTGCATCTGTCTTGTTCCAAGCCCTATAGGAGCAAGAAAACTACTGTAATTTAATTATTTTGAAGGAGCACTTCCAAGACACTATCATCTCCGAGTTGACAAGCTTTCATCCCGCTAAAACACATCATTTCATCTCAGGATATTACTTCGAAGGAGAGACCCAACGAACAGCATACGGCTGACTTGCAAAACAACCATTGTTTTCTCGCTCATGGAAACACAACTGATGGATTGTATAATACATTCAGATATGAACCAGAAAGCCTCTGAAAGCTTTTCCTTATCAGAGTTAAAAAATAAATGAATAAATAAATAAGCCCATCTCATGTTTGTGAGAAGGGTTTATTGTATAGTGGGTGGGTGGGTTGTTATCAAATAAACTATGGGGCTGTGCTTGACGACACAGTTCCCCGCGGATCACAGTCATACCCGGCATTCATTCATGGTTAAACATTTACTCATGTGGGAACAAGAATTTAGTTTGAGTATGCAAGTATGTCATGACTATTATCCTCAAACTGGACATGAAACAAAACAAGTCACACAAACACAGAAAGAAGAGAGACGCATTTCAGACCGTGTGCTTGAAGGCGTGATACAAAAGACAGCATTGTTTTGACATCTCTCGCTGAAATCCCAAGTCCTGCCATGACGTGGAGTACAGAGTAGCCGTGGAGACAGTCCCACACATGCTCTCTGACTTGTTTCATGCTCAAGTGTCCACTAGATAGGACTGAAATGTTGAGGACATGTTGTATTGTCAGTTATCTAAGGACAATGCACTTTGATGATATTTGTGTTAAAGCACAACATTATGTCACATTTACTTAGTAAAGGTTTTTTATGTTGGAAAAAGAGAGCAATGGCTATGTAATGTAACATATGTAAGACATGGACAGGATTAGAGAGTAGAACAGCAGGAACTCTAACAGTAACATCTGATTTAGAGAAGAGCAGGCTACTATTTATGATATTATGTCACAAACTGTACGCAAGCCTTTAATGACTCAACATGCACATATCAATCTGGGGAGGGCGACCTGTTTAGTTTAAAACCCTTTAGCGCATTCTGTAGAAAATTGCGTATCTGAAAAATGTGGTTGTATTTTATATGTTGCCTCTTGTCATTGCGACACTGCCCATGCACATGTTTAAATTGCATATTCATTGATTCTCGCATATTTATAGTTTAGGATTTTTTGGTAGGAAAAAGTCTATATTACTTATTGCAGGTGTCGCCACAATTATCTAAATCGGAAATGTGTAGAAAAATAACGCAGCTGTCTTCCGTCAATCCACATGTAGTCAAGTCCACAATTTAGCCTTCAAGCATGTCAAATAAACAGCACTACTTTAATATAAGAATGGTGTCCTGTATTGGTCCATATACAACAAAACACAAATCACAGAAAAACACTGAAGACTTCTAAATATAGCATCACTAAGAAGAATCTTACAATACAGTATGTGCTATCCAGCACACATCAAACTGCACTTTTAAAATCCCCATCTTTTCTTGGCAACCTAGACCCATTCACGCATTGAACTACACTTCTATAACCTACACTCACTACAACTGAATACTGACAACACATCCAACAGTGTGGCAAGGACAGCTTTTCCTGTTCAGAAATCATACTATACAATAAGCTGTCTCCGTCCAGCAAGCACTGGCATTGCTCAAACCCAAACGGAAATGGGATTTCCAAAAATAGGGATACTTCACAGGAATCCTTGCAAAAATATGAAAAAGATGATGAAAACGTCTCTTGAACATGTTAAGCACAGCTACCCGTGCAGTTCGTATATTTGGATTTGTTATTCAATGGGGAATGTGTTCAAGATATTTTCACCTTGTCGAAGATTAACCTAAATGTATTGGCTGGTGGTGTGTCACCGACCCTGGATGTTATCTCAGCAATATCATTATATTTATCTATCAGAAACCCTTGTTGAGTGCATTGCATACAATAAGACATCAAATGTACATAGCTGCATTCAGCATTTCAGGTATTTGCACACTGGTAGCCTACTGTCTTCCAGGAATAAATGAAGCCACTAGTATTTAGGTGAAAACTGCATCGGCCTCAATTAGGAAAGAAGATAGCCACTTCATATAAGATTTGGACTCAAGCAACTGAAATGTAAGACTCTGTGCAGGGCAGAGCCAGTGTAAATTGTGTGAAGTCATTTACAGTGGGTATTAATAGACTATAAATAGGCTTGTGAAATATCTGGAGTTGTTGAAAATATTACATAAAGGGAGGTATACAGTCAAATAAGTAAGGTTCTCAAAAAGTAATTTTGATAAATGCAGTCTAGATAATAACCTGCTACATGTGTTGCTTCACAATTCCTCACCATTGCGTTTGGCATCAGACTTCGAAACAGTAGACTACCCACCCAGTGACAGAATTGACTATAGGAATGAAAGCCGGTCCTCAAGAGCAAAAAGTTATGAGAAAAGCAATGCAGTTGTCATCGGACGCCTAAAAGCATTCAAAATAACGGATTCGCCGTGGCATGGCATGTCCTTCATCTGACTCCACTGGGCATCACTGCAAGATTGTTCGATTGGTTGATAAACGACCAAGAAACGGGTCCATTCTAAATGTTTGGAACTATGCGATGTGTATGCTTATTATATACACATACTACTTTGATAAAACTCGTAATTGTTTAAATTGGCACTGTTTAACATTACTTAATGTCCGATTACAGAAAGCATCAATCAAAGCAGACACAACAGCTGAGTAGACCAACATGGACAGAGATAGCACTTTAAAAAAACAAAGGAAAACAAAAAGGTATTATACAATAGGGCTACGAAATAAAAAAAAACTTAAAATTAATTTCACACGGGAATATGGGATTTTAACCGCATGATAAAGTGGGAAATGGTGTCTTACCAATTCAAAAACGTAAATAATCCGTAGAACTGTATTCCATTAGCTCTACGCTTGAATATATAACATTCAAGTAGTCGCGATTTAACGTTACTATTATGGGTCGCCCAGCGTCGCCCTGCTCCCGTATAGCAGCAACGTTGTGATGGCGTTGTCCTAGCGCAAGGCCACAACCAAGCTGAAGACGCTGCTCGATAGATTGACATGAGCTGCCGACCAATAGAAACGAGAGACTGATCATCATCGGTTGAGGGGTGGGACTTGGACTACTGGCGATAGAGTTTGTGTGCGTGTGTGCGAGAGAGAGAGAGTACACATGTACGCGTGTCTGTCAATTGATTAAGCTTTAGTGTACTGTATGGAGTAGGCTTACTAATGTCATTACTTTCTTGAGACTAGTGCCTGTATTTGACTGCTGTTGGAGAGATGGAGGGACGTCAACTAGCGTATTCCGATTTGTCCGAAATAATGCCTTTGATAATACATCATAATACAGATAAATGTAAATCTTGATGTAAACCCAAATAGAAGATACACATTCATCCAAGTTGCTATACTTTGACATTTGAGTGCCATCTTTTGCATATATTTAGAATTTATACTGTTCTTTTTCGGAAATGGACAGGTTGATTTGAAAGTATGTAATTGATTCTTCAGTGGTTCAACTCATTCATAAACGGGGGAAGAAAAAAAAATGTATGGCTTGAAAATACTAAAGTTATTTTCATTGTCAACTATTGTCTGTTTTAAACCATGGAGAAGC
>JAODUH010081752.1:0-15286 GCA_027564835.1 Typhlichthys subterraneus
CTCTGCTTCTACTGTATCTACTGTCTCTGCTTCTACTGTATCTCTACTCTGCTTCTACTGTATCTACTGTCTCTGCTCTGTCTCTGCTTCTCTCTCTTGTCTCTTCTTGCTGCAGTGGTGCTTTCTGCAACAGCCAAGGGAATGATTGAGTGTGAATATATTATTTTCAGCAGTAATCACCAGAGCATGATTGGGTACAGCAATCAGGGAAAGGGGACAATATTCAAAAAAATATCTAGCTAGAAACGTGTCTGTGAAAAATTCAGTTTAGGATTAGTTATATATATAATATATACTGTATAACTATTATACCTGATAAAGTGCTAATTGGGGGGACTATCAGAACTGTAGATCACAGAGCCCATCATCAGAATGTGACTCCTTTTAATGAGAGAAGTGTTGGCGTGAACTTGATTAAATTGGGATTATAATAAGTAATTCAATCTAGGAACACTGTGATGCCTGACTTGAATTGTCTGCATTTGATCTGTTTGATAGTTAAATGGTTTCACTAGAAAGCAATACATTATTATACAAGACAATTGGTTGAAAGTCTCACTGACATTGCCAAGGCAGTGCATTAACCTCCAGCTTCAATTTTAGGAAATTCATTTTCTGTGTCATGTAATAATGCACCATGGCATTCACTCATAAATCATTATATATTTATAGCCGAGTTCTGCAATGCCCGTCTTCTGCACTGACCCATACATTGCACGGAAATGCATTTGCTGCAATATGCATGTGGAAACATTTATTCAAATGTGCACACACATATAGATGTCAGCCATCCAATATAATGAAAATAACAGATGACTGAAAGGCTAAAGTGTTTGTGAAATACAGTTGGAGTACATCTACATCTCTTTAAAACGTTTAAAACTAAACTGAAGATAGATAATGACATATAAGACATACAGGTATTGTATAGTGGTCTCTCTGGTCTCTCCAAATCACTGAAAATTAATGTTATCAAAGGAATGGTTTTATCATTTTTTACCTTACATAATGGTATTTATGTAATATCTTGTTTGTTTCTTATTCATTTTCTGTATTATTGTTTTATTGTTGATTTATTATCATTTCACTATTTATCTTTTGTTAAATACTTTCTTCAATTGTAAAGCACTTTGAGCTGCACCCTATGAAAGGTGCTATATAAAAAAAGTGTGTTGTTAGTTTTTTCTATGTTGTTTTGAATGACATTGTGCTATCCAACACTGTGACACATTACAGAAACATAACGAAAAGCATTTAAAGAAAATCTATATTTGAATCACGCCAAGGATCCAGTCCCCGAAGCTATTTACAGAGAATCCATATTTAATCCCTTGATTAAAATATCTAAAAACGTATCTCTTATCACATAATTGAATCGCTCAATCTTCTGCTGGCTCTTTAGATTGAAAGGGAGTTGGGGAACCTTCTTAAAACCCATTTTGTTGTACTGAGGAGAGGGGAAATATTTACACCCGTACCAACACTGGCTCTAACATTCAAGACAGTGAACACAAAGCACCAATTAAATGGTGCCATGTGTACATTAAAAGGGCCATTCATCTTATTTACTGTAGACTAGACAACTGGTGTACATCTAGTTCTACACTGCAGAATCATATGTGACACGACAATCTATCATAGTCTGACAATTACTTTCTATATTTACACTGAAGTGAATAGCATTTTAGCCGAAGCACTGTTTGTGGTGTCACTGTACAATCCCTAGACTCCATTGCTGGGGCACAGCCATCCTAACAAGCAGCATCTAGTCCAGTCCACAGAGTCACAGATCCCTGTTGAGCTGGAGCTGCTTGTCCCTGATGTGCTGCAGGAGGATCTTTCCTCTCTGCTCCACAGACTGGATCAGAGGTCTCAGACCGCTGGCACCCCCCTGGCTTTCCCAGAACTCCCTGTCCGTATAAAGGGAGTGGAGCATAACACTCTCCAGACACCCCGACTGGAGCACAGACACGGCTTTCTCTGGAAACCTAGCACAAAACGATTAGAGGAAAGAGAGATTACATCATTGTAATGTATGTACTGTATGTACTGTATGTTTGTTTGGATGGATATCCTGCTTTCTGTATTTACAATTGTTTTTAGGTGACAAACAATGGAGAATATATATCAGCCATGATTAATTTAGCACACTGAATAGACTAATTGAATAACACTAATCAAATCAACCATACCTGTGATAATGATATGTTTATCCTGTTTTATTTTAATTTAAAGCTTCTTCAATAGTGGTGGGCGGTGACCAGAATTACATTTTTAATATTAGCATTATGCAGTTTGCTAGTTCCTTTATATGTATTCAAACTTTAACTACATTTCAAACTGTAACTTGCTTTTTATTTTGTTGTGTTATAAATGTAATTAAACATGAATTAAATACAAAACTCAATATCCTGCAATGATAAATAAGTGATCTGTACAACGTGCTCACTCATCTATGCCTTCAACCAGCCGGAAGTTGAGGTTGTCAGTAGGTTGGTGCGGTCTGCCTGCATTGTCTATGAACACCAGTCTGGAAGGGTCAGTCTTTCTCAGCTCCATGTGAGGAAGGGGAGGCACACATAGGTAGACATTACTAAATTAAATAATCATAAAAAGACAACACACATACTGTATACTGTAGCTTCAGGAATAAACATGATGTTTGACAGTTTGCATTTGTCATTTCTTTTATTATCTCCTATTTGTCCCAAGTCACAGCATGTGTCCAACCTTCGATTCAGTCACACAAATTTTAAATCACATCTGTACGCTATTATTCTGAAGGCGTTTTGACACGTGCATCAATCAAATGCTTTGACAGGACAACACCATGCTTCTGTATGGGATAATGGGACTGATTCTACCAGGATGTGGACCAGCACAAGCTCCTTGGTGCTGCGACATTTGACGTGCAGAAGATTCTCCACGCACGAGTCAGTTGGAACTGGCCTAAAGCCGCAGCAGTATCTGTCTAGTCTGTCATTCACCTGGGGAAAATAGGGGCAAATACTTCACACATACAGATACAGAAATAAACGCATTGTAAGAACATTTTTCAATTTCTGCAGCATTTAGTTCTACTATATGTAGTTGCATTTTACAATGGTCTGAATTAATACAATTATTTTATATAGGCATATATATAGTTTAGTAGTTGTTATGGAGTAAATACAGTTGTATTGCAGTATGACAGATCAATGTGTTTTCATTGTTTGGCAGTATACGCAAGTACCTACAAGCATTACAGTCCATTAAGTGAAAGAGGATCTTGAAAATTCACATCCAGCCTTTACAACCACAATCTATTTTTACTAATGGTCTATTATTACACTCAATGCTAGTCTTTCAAGCTCAGTAAGATCAATAATGTGCCATTATTAGATAATATGACATGTATGCTATATAAATGGTGGTGAATAACAAAGAGAGAAAATACAGCAACTAACAGTCTGCTGTACAGATACTCAAACCATAAGGAGTTGATAAAAGATAATGAGCAACAATTCTCAGTTTGACGGATGTGTCATTTTCCTATTTAACTCTGAACAACTCAGCGTGCGTGTGTCTTCCACCCATTAGGGGTTCACACAATCCACAAGCATTTGCGATTGTGTGTGTGTGACGTGTGTGAATCAACGCGAGTGCACTGGCTTCCATGCACACTGGTTTCTAAGTGTGACACAAGAGAGTCTAGCGATAATGTTTTCTTGTGCATGCGTGTCATCTGTACCGCTCACACACATTTGGTGCAAAGCAGCACCAAACATATTTTCTGTCACCTTTGTCATCTGTGAGACTGAGGAAACATCTGATCTCGCCATGCTGCCCTACAGCGATTCACACAGCAAGTCATTGTAGCGTCAGCAGACACCGTACTAACCCACTATCCATATAGTGCAGGTTGTAAGGGGCTGCGCTGGTTCTGTAATGGGAATGTGCGTGTTTGTGCGTGTTTGTGCGTGTGTGTGTGTATGTGTGTTATATGTACACTACTTAGTGCATTTTCATCTGCCAAACCCAATTCCTCATCTTTAGCTCTGTGCAATATTGTCGTACAGAGTCAGAGTTCAGGAACATTATCAGAGATATGCCTAATGTAATGAATTCTGCCCAGATTCCTTTTTGCATTGTAACAAAACTACAGCATTACAAGGAAAACAGAAAACACATCACTATACATACTGTAGCCATACTGTGAATGATAAACCGCAGCGTATCTGGAGATGGGTGCTAGATACACATTCCACCTGGCTGTGTGTAGACACAGTAAACTGACACATTTGGTCAAGGTGCATGTAATATTAAGCAAGGGGCACACTCCACTGTAAAGCTAAGGCCACTCTAAGGGAGGTGAAACACTCAGTAGATGTCACATATAGCCTTAAAAGGTGAGACACATTTGTATTCTAAACACTTTGTACTCTAAACACGCAGCCTACAGTTCCCCCTGTTCTGTCCTGTGTGTGTCTGTGTGCATGCACGTGCGTGTCCTTGACACACTGCTCACCGTGCACGTCTTGCTGTTGGGTTCCCTGCTACTAAAGCCAAGGGAGGTGTTAGAGGAGCAGGTAGGAACAAGTGTTCACAGGCCCACTCATGGGCTCTCAGCAGATCAATAGCAGGCTATTAGAGCTTGGTCCTATTACAGGGACTGACTTCTGGCAGCGGAGGGGAGAGAGCCAGCTCATGGATTATTCATATTGAACCCCCTTCACACACACAAACACACACACACTCTCTGTAGAAGGGTGTTAGATACACATTCCATCTGGCTGTGTGAATAGAACACACCGTGACAAATGTGTGTAAGGTGCATGTAATAATAAGCACGGGGCCGTCACACACTGAGGGAGGTGAAACAGTCAATAGGTGTTATATACTGTATGATGGTGAAACGTGCATTTGTGCACCGTACAAAAAAAACATACGGGCAAATACATGCATATACTTTGTGATTCTACTCTAAACACAAACATAGACAATAATACAGACTCTCGCTTGTCACATGCACACTGGCATGTGCGCACACATGCACATATGCATGCATGAATGTTGTTTGTAGAATGATTAGAGCAGAAAGAAGGGAATCACATAATAAATAGCGTGCTAAGCAGTCAGTGCTAGTCATGCCGACATCCCCCAGAGAACACCAAGAGGCTGCCAGTATAACGGTTTGGTCTTCACAGGCTTGGTTTTTTCTCTTCTGCCGGTCCTCAACCATCACTATGGCAACCATCACTTAGACTCCACACATCCTTCCATCCATTTTTATATAGCGATCCATCATGCTCAAGCCACAAAGCTATCTGACTTGAACATAATCATTAGCAAGTGAAACCTTGGACAGTTCCACTCTAATCCAAACACATTTACCACCCACACACATACTGTAGACAGACAAAGGCACATACACAAAAGTAGCATCAAGGCATCCATAACCCTGCACACACACACACACACACACAGCTACACCAATGCTTGCAGGCTATCATGCATCTCATTAAATGTAGTTATTAGACTGAAATAAGCCAGGGCATAAGCTCTGTGCCTGCGGATTCATCAGCGCTGATATCAAATTACGCCAATGGCTCCACATCAGGGAGACAAGCGCACATCTCCATCAAGGTCTTTTTAACAAGAGCCATTTTGTTGGCACATATCTGTATCCGCTGCATTTATTTGCCTTTTTGCAAGTTTCTCCCTAACCTCAAAATGATGGTTTGTGAGACTTTGGCCTCAGACTAAAATACCAATAAAATAACTGTGCCGTTTAGATGAAGACTTCGGCAACAACTGCAGATTTATGAGGGGTGATATGCAATCTCACATATTTAGTAAATATTTCATTTGAGTCTAAATATTTATGCTTCAAAAGTGAAAATGTTATTTTCTGGATGTGTATGTATGCGTATGTAACACGTTATGTGAGTCATTATCTCCACAGAGTCCTCATGACATTGAATAAATAATGTTCCCTCTCTCTCTCTCTGTCTTGTTGCATCCTTGTCCAATCCGCTTGGCAAATCAACGCACAGGTTTATGCAATCGTGTACTCTAGGTTGTTATAAAGGCCATGGTGACATGCCTTCACGTCCAGGAAACATACATGTACAGCAGAGAAATGGACATGAAGCAACACACTTTGGATATAAGACCACCATAAATTTAACACAAACAACGTGAGCAATTATTACTGCATTTTATTCTTGTCTAGTTTTCCACAGTGAAAGTCACTACATATGTTTGTTATTGTAGCTCTGCATTATGCTAAGTAGCTGGGGTTGATCTGTTGCTCTGACCTTCAGTGGAAAAATACACAGCGTCCTGTCCCATCATAGCTATTGCTGCAAGGTGGGAGACTTGTACAATGGACACCAGTATAAAAGTGTTTGCATGCGTTGAGAATTTAAATAAGTCCACACAGTTCCCCCTTTCATGGAGGAATATAGTATGTGTGTTTGTGCTGGCCTGAGATCAAATCTCACTAGGGCGCTCTCTCTGTATATCTTCTGTTTCCCACTTCCCAACTGAAAAAATAATGACAATGCAACTGGGTTTTCATAATGTGCTGTAGCTCACAGACCAAGGAAAATCTTTTCCATTATTCTCACCCAAGTTAAAACCCTTTATTTTAATTACTTTAGGGACACACAACATTTAAATATGTAATACTATGTACTTCTCAGTGCCTTACCTGTAGTAAGAAGTCATAAAGAGCCAGTCTACCCCATTCTGAGTGGTGAACCCCGACACAAGGCACTGAGTTCAGGGCTTCATCCTTCCCACAATGCATTTGGAGCAGCTCCTGGTACAATATCCAGTTCAGTGGTACAGAGTTCTGGTCATTGTCGACATCAGACAGGTGAAGAATATTTGGATCCCACCACACAACAGGTCTGGGCTTCCCATTGGTGTACTTATAAGGTAATACGTCACTGTGAAAGGTCCTTAACACGGCAGGCAGGCTCCTGTTGAGTCCCAAGACCCTGTCCAGGTGGAATGCAAACACCTCGAACCAGTCGTCAGGTCGTTTGACCAGCGAGCAGCTTCCTTTATGACAACGCTCATTGTGGCTCACTGAAACTCTTACCCCTGGTTGATGTTGGTTTGAGTGATTCTTCTGAAATCCCTGAGGTATGCAGAGTGTATAGTTTGTTCTCATTTACACGGCTATAACATAACCTTGTAATGTTAACAATGATTACACTTTAACTCCGTTTCTGTTATGACTACTTTTTAACGGGTGGTCGGTTTAGACTTTTCCCCCCGTTCCAGAACATTAATTTGTAACATTCACAAACATGATTCTTAAGTTGAGGTCCCTTCAGAAAAACACAACTGGAAAATGTTAAATTTTTGGCTAAGGGCCTTTTAAGTGGAGAATACAGCCAGTGACCCTTTGTTTGCTTCTACAGACCTCAATACAAAAAGGAGGTTACCAAAAGTGTGTTAGCATGCAGCTAGGTGGCCCCTTAATGCTATCCTCAATAGTCCTCAATACAATAAGGAGGTTACCAAAACAGTGCATTAGCATGCAGCTAGACCCCTTAATGCTATCAGCTCATCAGATTTCACAACAGCTGTCAATCCATAATGGCAAAACGAGGCTTCATTATGAAAAAATATAAAGTACATATGCTTACCTTTAGACTGTGTTGTTTGTCAGAAGGCACCTTTAAGGCCACTTGGAGAACCTGTCCATGGGCAGGCACCCGTGCTTTACTGACCACATCACCTCCAGCGAGAAGCTTCATCTTGCGAGTGTCATCTTCACTGAGCCAGGGAAGATGTCGGACATCAGTATTAGTCCTGATTGTCCTCTGGTCACTGTCTGGGAAATCCTGCTCTTTAAAGTCCGGACACCAGCCACCGTCATCTTTATTTACAGCTGCCTTGGGTTTAGAGGGAACCTTTGTCTGGTCCAGTAGGCCATGATTCTTAGAGGGCATTTTCACAGTTTGCAGCCTTTTACTGACTATGGCAGATTTCCCAGTGTGCTTTGCTACAGGTCTTTGTTTTTCGAATGTGTTGTTGTGTTTCACTGGCTTTGAGCTTCTATAGCTATTTCTGTGGCTGCCCGCTTGTTTGTCTGTCTGTCTATCTGCCTGTCTGTGGGTATATTTCATGCCTTTTGTGAGGTTATGGGATTGGCTCTTTGTAACATAATTGTGTGTCTTTTCAGAGAGCTGAGACTTATGAGCGCTATGCTTGCTTAGCTTAATTCTATGCTTTGGCCCTGCGCTGTTGACTGTAAACTGTGGGAGATCGGGGTGGTGGTTATTGGTGGAACTCTGTCTGGTGTCGGGCTCGTCTTTCCCATTAGAAGCGATGCCTTTGTGTTTATTCCTGCGTACGTCTGTGTGACTTCCCTCTTTGATGCTCGAGTGACCTGTGGCGTTCCTCCCCGTTTTAGGCAGTGCTGCAGCTGTCATTAAACGCTCTGTCGGCTCCCCTCCGCTCCTCCACACGCCGCTGTGGAAGTTAGGGAGGAGCGGAGGAAGGATAGGAGGGGAGGGTAGGGGAGGCTCCTTAACCTCAGCCCTGACTCTGGCTCTTGCACCGTCGGAGGAGCTCAGGGCTCGCGTGGAAAGCCGGGCAGCGGCGGACGGCGAGAAGGGAAATCGGAGGGCTGCGATCGTCGTTATGATGATCATGACAAAGAGTGGTATCACTGGAAGAAGCCATCTTTGACCACAGCAGACTTTTAGTCTCAATATCCATGCCTGCAGAGAGAGAGAGAGAGAGAGAGAGAGAGAGAGAGAGAGAGAGAGAGAGAGAACAGAAAAAACATTACAGTTAGAGGGAGAACCAACACAGCCGGGATTATAATGGAGAGGAGCCATAAATTGAAAAGATTACAAAGAGCATTTCAACAGTAAGCTGAATGGAACGTTACAATTCCGGGTAGCGCTCACCAAACGCTCTCCTGACATCTCTCAGCTACATTATAGCATGTGCAAAAACAAACACAGAAAGCATTAAGTCTACTTTATGCTACCTAAAAAGTAAACAATATAGAGGGAGAACTGCGTGGAAAACAAAAATGAAGTGTTAAAAAATGTGTTAAGAGCTAATCCAAGCACATCTGTTTATGCTGCACAAAACTAAAGATGCAGTAAGAGGAATATAAAGCATTGTGTCAGCCGCTTCTGTGTTTTCAGTAGCTTACAGCAGCACTGGACGCATCGGGATAAGACCAATTGTGGCACACTCATATTTCAGTGCCGCCTCCTGCACTCAAGGAAAGCCACGTCTGCTATACTCATAAATGGTTCGGAGAGAAATTACTTTGCAATAATCACAGCACAGAAACCATTAGCATTCCATTTACACATACTGACTTATCATAATGTCATTCCTCCCTGAGTTAGCCCTGTGTACGTCTTATGATACATACAATCACAAGAAAGCATTTTAATAACAAGCCAGCAATGACAGATGAATGTGTGTTTTCCCCACTGACAACAATGGCCTCGGTAACAAGGCTCAGACCGCATGATGCTGGAACTATAAAAAGAAACTACCACAAACCAAACCTAAACTGTTTTTGGGGACACAGATGGCAGCTGCTGCAGTTCTCTGTTATATAAACATATAATTATATAGGAAATAAACCCGGCTTCAGAAATTGAATTATGGCCCTCACATTCACTGTTTGAATTTCCCAGTGTGCATATCTAAACAGTTCGACAGTAACAACCATGCATAGGTAGCGAACAGCAGCTTTATATTTCTCACCAGAGTGACCTAGATAGCTGCCTCGCTGCCCGTGGCAGTTCCCTCACCCCAGCTCCTCCCTCTCTCTCCTTATCCTTCCTAGCGTCCTCTAGCGCTGTCCTCCTTCTACTTTACTTACTGAGCAAAGGAATGTTTCAGACCCCTGAGATGTCTTCTCCATCTCTGAGCCATTTATGGCATTCCCAGACCCTTCTCTCAACCTGAAAGGAATCCATTATTCTTCCCTGGGCTGGAATGTTCTGATGCAGCGACCTTGGCCTGGCACTGTAGGTGCCCAGGGACATCCCGACACCATGAACGATGTGCCTATGGGGTAACAGAGGCTTAGGTGTCAGAATACTATATGGACTTAGCTGGTGTGCCGGGTTTCTTATGTTAACACGCTGGCTAAACCGCTGCTGCACTGCCCCGGAGGAATTGTGTGGACATTCATCAGTGTTCGAAAAGAGAGGAGCTCAGTTTTGTAGGAAGATTTAATGAACAGTTTTCAGTGCTTAGCTGAGTAAAGGGTTGTACATGTAAAGTTGTAAGTAAATATAATTACAAGTAAATGTAATGACATGAAGTTAAGTAATGGCATCTTTGTGCATAATTACATGGGAACTGCGCCGTAGGTAATTAGTGAAGCATAGACACATTCGGCCCAGTATAATAAGTTTTGTCAGAAGTATACAGTAACCAGATAGATGCTTATTCACCAAGGACATTTTTCTAAATGCAGGGCATTTCAGTAGACATGGCAGTGAGATACCATTAACAAAAGTAGAATATTAACACAGAATGGTAATTCTGTGTTGACATAACCACTGCACTGGGTTAACGTCCCCAGAGTCAATAATTTACTTAAATTACTGGATTTGTTAGAAGTGGTATTTAACCACAAGGGGATAGGGTTGAGTGAAAATAGGTCAGAGAAATCGTATACACACTGAGTTGGGGGATGTTCAGCGTGGTGCTGCATTCACCAATCCTGTGTCTTCTGACTAATTCTCCTCAGGCAAAATGGCAATGCAGGATGGATCCCATAATAGTGTGTGTTGTCTGTATGTTACATTAGTGTTGATTTAGTGTTCCTCAGTGGGAAACCTCTTTCTTCTTCTAGTGTATAGCTTAGCTGTGATGTGCGACCAGGGAACAACTTGGTCTGCTTTCTCGGTGGTTTTAGCTAAGCATCCCTAATTGGTGTCCATGCTTGTAGCACCTAGCACAGCGGTGTAGCACATAAAGACCCTCTGTCCCTTTAACGCTCTTCTAAAGCAGACACACACAGTTCCACTGTAAGACATGACGTAGGTCAATACTTACAAACACATGTAGCTAAAGCCTACATCTGTTGAAAAAATGTTTTTCAGATGCCCTTGTGGTTGAGCCAGAGGGTGTCTGTATAACCGCTGTTTTTGGCTTACTAGCTCCATAGTGCATGACCCCTCCAAAAGATGACTCAAACAAAAACCCTCCCAATGCACAATTGGCCACATGTGTTTTTCACACGCTTCCCTTGTGGAGTATCCTTTCTTTGTCTTGCTGGAGTATACCACTGTCTCAAAGCCGCCATTTGAGTTTTTACAAAATATTACCTTAAATGACTGATTGAGATAGAGATGCACACACGCACACTACACTATAAAATGGCTCACATACAAAGACATCAAAACTAATACACTGATGTTTCAATTAAAGACACCACACTGGGCCAAACAAGACTATGTTGAGTTCATTATGTCTCGAGTTTTCTGTCTGCTTTTCTCTGGTGACAGGTTATTTGTGTCTCTGTTCATCTCTCTCTCTCTCTGGCTCTACTCTTCCTGCTCTGCTGTTCTGACAGCCAGACACACAAAGCACACACACACACACACACACAGGTCCCACACGAACAGACGTCTGCTCCTAATAACCTCCCAGTCGGTTCCTAAAGGCCAGGTGCCTGCCTATCTGACAGCTCACAGCTCTTCTCTCTTTTCATTCCTCCGTTGTAATTCCTCTGCTTCTCTTCCCGCCCAAGCTGAAGGCTATGGGGCAGGCATGTAGCGCAGTGGAGACACGCAACCTGCGACCAGCATGGCAGAGGGAGGTTGAAGGGACAGGGCTGAAAACCCTTAGTTTGTTTACTGAGGAAGGTGAGGGGCTATTGTGTTCTTTAGCCACAGAGGCAGAGTGGAGAAAATACAACAGATGCACCCTTACTGAGTGTTGTGCTTTGATATTCAGTATGATTTATAGTTCTTAAAGATGCTGCTTGTTTTCAGTCAACAAACTTTTTGCATTGAGGGGGTCCAGACGCTGATACTTGCAGCGAAATGTAATTGAAACTGGCAAGATCTGGATGGTCTCCAGAGGCTAAGAAGAAATGCTTACAGGTGTTGTGCATGTTTAAACCACAAATAGCTTGCTGTAAAAATAACTAGAAGGGTTTTACACGCTATCACCATTAAGCTTAAAGATTCACTCTAACTGGACTAAGAAGGATTTCCAGACTGGGAGAATAATCAGTTAACACAGGCTACTGGTTTAATTCGATCTGGGAGACATTCACTCCCCCAAGAGACATGTCATGCATGTTGTAATGCGCTTCAACCACCCACTAATAGGCATGCGCCAATGAGACAGTGTGTTGTGAGAGTGAGTGAGATAATGAGAGAGAGAGAGAGAGAGAGAGAGAGAGAGAGAGAATGTCAGCAAGCAAGTGAAAGAGAGAAAAATAAAGCTAAACATAATGAGTCATCTTACAGCATATTAAAGCATTATGATGCCAATTTCAGCAATTACCTCTAAACAGTATCTCACCCACAAAATCCAAGATAAAATTTACACAAACAAACAGATGAAACTCCATAATACATGCATGACCCCCTCTGCCATGTGTAAAGAATATATGAAATTGTACATACTGTATTTTACAACCAATACTGCGTAAATGTTGACTTAAAAATGTATTTAATTTCAAATAATCAAAAAAATCAGGTATCACTGTTGGAACAGAGAAATTAAGTCAACAATACTGATGTTATGGCCTGGGGCAGTCTAATAGTGTGCAGCTGGATTGGGAATGGGTGAGAGGGGGGTGAATTTACAATAAACAATTAAATAAGGACATATATACACACACACAAAATCAATAATGGATATACAGTATATATGCAATCGTAAACTTGTATTACTATATTCATATGTGCATCACACAGTGAATTACTCCAGAAGGACGTGATTCAATCGAAAATAATCTTGATGGCATCTGATAGTGTATAATCTTCTGCCAAAGTTTCAGAGCCAGCCTATACTTAAAAGTCTGGGACACAGTATTGGCTAACAGCATCAAGTACTTGACAGGAGAGGCATTTTGATTGACATGCACGATGACCGAGTACATAACTCAATTACCAAATCAAACATTAGACATACACATCTGGCTATTTGCAGGTCTTGTAAATCTGTTAAATAAGCAGGCTATGGTTACTGGTTAAAATAAATGGAAATACTGAAATTTGTGTGAGATAATTCTAACAACCAATGAAAATCTACAACCCCACTTCTTGATAGTGCTGACATGCATATCAGACGTTCAGCACAAGTTGCTTATGTGATGTACTATAGTGCTAATGGCTAATGAACGATAAATGAAGTGAAGGGGCTGAAATGAAGAGGCTGAGATTACTACCATAATGACCAACGATAAATGCAGAAATCTAACACTGCTAATATTGATTATTTCCTGCTTTGATCCTGTAGTTCCGACACAGGTCAAATATCTGTTAAATCTAAGAAAAAAAAATAGAATTTGATCTCTATTAATGAATGTATGCAAAAGGTTTGGCAGTTCAAATATTAAGTTTCCCCAGTTTCCAAATGCAGCGTTAAATGTTATTTTTAAATACACACTGTATACCAAATTAATGGTTGTGGTTACTATCTACATGGCCCATTAGTTTCACATCTCAGTATGACAAATGTGTTCTTGGAGATTTCTGTTGAATTACTGACAAGATATATAAATATGATTGAAAAAGCAAAAACCAGGTGAGAAAGAGCAGCACAGGTGCTCAGAGGGGACTGAAACATCTGCATATGTGTTATACTAATGCCACCTGTCCATCATCACACCACTCAGCTACAGTAGCTTCTGTGTGATGCTGTGTATTAGATTTGTGACAGCAGGCAATCTGCTTCCCAGCTGGGGTGTTTGTGTTGGTGTGCGTGTGTGTGTGTTCTGTATAAGTAAAGAACACTATTGTAACTAATCTGTATCTTGTCACAAACCATTTTCTTAAAACTTAAATCTATTTGTTATTATAAAGGTACCAGCGGAGGGGTAATAGGGCCACTGTATAGGTGTTGGTTTAGGAAAGAATTGCCAATAATGTATCTTAATAGGCGTACAAACATTTTACCCTGGCCTGGTTTTTGCTTTTTCGATCATATTTATATATCTTGGCAGTAATTCAACAGAAGAATCGAAAAGAACTGTAAATAAACACTGAAACCAGTTCTGCAAGACACAGTCCTGTAGTGATAAAATCTTAGTCAAAAAAGTTTTCTAAAAGATACGCAGGGCTTATCAGAGTACTTCGGCTGGTGCTTCATTTGAATTTCATGTGTTGCAGTCCATTTCGACTCCCATTCATCTTGACAGGGAATCTCAGTTTATAAAGAAAAATAAAACTCCATAAGGATTGTATTTAATTGCATTGACACCTTTAGATAGTCCATTGCAGTGTATTTTGTGTCTGCCCATTGCAGACACAAAACATCTTTCAATTCAACATCTAAAGCAATCTTACCTTGAAATACAAAATGCTTTGTTACAAAGCGTCATTGTAAACAAACAATATGTTGTTTTTTCCTTAGGTGAAGAAATGGAGGATGAGGTGTTTCATCTTCCAAGCTAGGTGCAGCATTAAGCAAAAATCAACTTGTAGCAGCTCTAAAAGTAATTACACAATGGCACAAAAATGCCTGGTCCATATGGTTGCAATGGAAGTGCACATGTTTGAATGTGTTCGCTGTCGATTCATTCTCTAAAGAAGAAAGTGTATGCTTCTCAGAAAAAAACATGATGAATAATGCTGTGTGTTTAATGTAATATTCTAACTATTCTAAGTGCCTAATTGTGTTGGCATGTCAGACAACCAAAACACTGGAAACATTGAGATAAAATTCAAGTGCCTCGTTATGTACGTATTAATGTTGCAGCTGAACCCATTAGTGCCAGAGTGTGTTGTTTTCATACAGACGTCGGTTAACTTACAATCAATACCTCATCTCTCCTTTTTCTCTTTTATTCTTTGGCCCTTGTTCAAACGTTCCTGCTCTGCATGCACCCTCTGTCTCTATGTTGAACGTGCTGTTGTGCTATGAAGATGTTTGGTTGGCGTTTACGCTTCGCAGAAAATGTGGAACGTGCATGTGGCCAGGCACTGATACGTGTACACATGCACGCGCGCACACTCACACACACACAAACTCACATATAGTTCGTGTGAGGATCCTGCACTGCTGAGGGGTTAGTGGTGGCTAGGGGGCGTGTCTACTCCTGCTGACACAGGCATGCCAA
>JAODUH010081763.1:2807-15286 GCA_027564835.1 Typhlichthys subterraneus
CCCCCCCCCCCCCCCCCCCCCCCCCCCCCCCCCCCCCCCCCCCCCCCCCCCCACCACACTCCTGCTCATTAAAATGTTCAAATGCATTCTGAAAAACCCTGAAAAGCTAATAAACATATATTTTTTAAACCCTATGTGCCTCTAGTATGTATACTGTATACATGGGCCTAATTACTTTGTCCATTCATGCATATGCAGTATCTTTGTTGTCGAGCCAAAAAAAGTCACCAACTCCAAATTCATAATTTGTTAGCCAGTTCCAGGGTCACGAGGTGTAGGTCAAAACGTTTAGTTTTTTCTTAAAATGCACTGGAGATATTCTCTACAACACTGCCGAGTACTTGTTTTGCAAATACGGAGCTTTCATTCCACGGCAGTGTAATCTTCACACTCACAACCTGTGGGGAATTGGTTCATTTTCGAAAGATGAAATAGAATTTAAAGATAAGAGAGAAACTAGTATGGCGGGCCCCTGGGGCACTTAGCCATGCAAAACCATTAGAACAGGCACTGAAGTGGCTGGGAGATAACACCTACAAGTAGAACACCTCCATTCATTCTAGCCTTGATTAGAGAGGCTTAAGGGGGAGGGGGGGGGGGGGGGGGGGCAGTATCAACCAGAATTAAGCGGAAGAACAGTGTATTAATGATGATGCTTCGTACAGTATAATCCTGCCCGGGACGAGCAGGTCCAGAAAAGACACCAGTGCAATTCTGCATTGACAAGAGTTCTCACACATGTGCACACGCACACACAAAGATAACGTCCTTCTTTTGTTTTTTTCTTCTACCTCACCTTTTCTCCTCTCCTTTAATATGTATCCATGTTTTTCTCTGTCCTCTTCGTCCTTCTCCATCCCTCCTCATTAATAACACGTGTGTGCGTGTGTGCGCCCGTGAAGTGGATGGCGACCACTGAAGCGTCTCCTCAATGCTAAAGCTAATGCAATCATCTTGGACACTAAATACAGTGGCGCGCGGCGTGACATATGTATAATGCATCAGCATCTGCACTCTTCTGACCCAGTTGAGTGTGTCTGTGTGTGTGTGTGTGTGCGCATGCGATTGTGTTACCAATATCAATATGTATTTTGTGTGTGAACGGTTTACGTATTGGTAGTGTGTGTGTGTGTTTGATATCTGTCGGCACCCTCACACAGGCCATTAAAGGTCACCACCACCATCATGGTCTTTGGTCTGGAGGACTTTACAGTTAATGCGTTAAAAGCTCGGTCTCTCTCATATATATACACACACACACACACCCATGTTTACTTGTGCGTAACAAAGTACACACACAGTAGGTATACTATTTACAGTGTACATTCTCAAACCCCTAAACCCTGACAAGACCAACAGAGCCTGAATGAACACCTTGACGCTAAACCATTAGTTTCGCTCCACTGAGAGTGACTATTTTAGCCTTTCAGCATGCGGTGTGATATTTGCTAACAGGTCTACGAGGCTCCCTGTGATGTCTGCCAGTAGACTGAAATGTAGCCATAGTTGGCCGATGGCTCCGCAGAGAACAACCGGAATACTAATGGGTGGATGTGCTGCCTTGGTTTGTCTGTGAGATAAACCCTCTACAGGCACTTGGCAATACGAATAGGGTTTATGTACTTTTTTTGTGTAGTGGATTAAAAACATGCACTTTTACACTTCAGCTCTCTGTTTGTGTTGTTTGCACTCTACAGTGTGTAGCAGACACCTTTATCCCAAGTGACTTACATTAAGTTATTTGTGATCATAGCAGCGTGCTACCTGCATTTTGCATGGCTAACTTAGTTACATTTCACAGCATAGTACATCAACATGCAGCCTAAATAGTCTACACATACACACACACACACACACAAAGGGGTTTCAGTCAAGGGAAGCATAATATCCTACCACATGTGCTCCTTCTCCTCCCTGTGCTCAGCCACCTGAATGACCTCCTCCTTGCTCCTCCTCCTTCTTTTGGTGGCTGTTTTTGCATAGAAAATCCTTGCAACAAATACTAATACAACTTTAGAATAATAGTATAATAATAAATGACTAGAAAGCATATTAGCTTGCAGAGTGACACGCAGAAAGTAGAAAGGGATTTTCCTATATAGCGGCCGTACATCGGTGTCGGCCCACATTCACCTCATTGGCTGCAAACGGCCGGTTTGCAAATATAAGGACCTTCACCAATGCCAGTGGCCATTTTGTATCTGTTGCGCTGCTTCAACCTTGCTCTGGCATTGGAGAAGACCCTGTAGAAGACCCAGTAGGCTGCGTGTTACTGTGCCACTCATACATAACAGCAACTGGCGGGACACGGCACAAGCATGGCGTAAGAAGGCCATGGGTTTAACTACTGTTTGCACCAGTTGTCATTTACGCAATAATTCTTAGTTGATCACCTGTAATACGTACTAAAATGAAACATGCAATATTTGACAATGCCCACGGAATTTATTACTCTTTATTTGAGTTGCTAGTAAATCCGGCCCTGAGGGTGGAAACATTTACATTTTACTTGCGGACGATTTTCAAGACACTAAAGGACATCTATAGGAAGTTTAAAAGTATAACGTACATTATATATGTAATACTGTAGTAGGTAGGCTGCTATGAATTTCAGAAATGGCCGTCCTCTTGGCGTGTATCAAGATGGAGCAGGTGGACAGCAGGCGCAAGAATGATCGAATGTGTGTGTGCACGTGTGTGTGCGTGTGTGTGTGTGCATGAATGATTGTAGTGCAGGATGCACAGAGACAAGAAGTCAAAGTCAACCTAACAACGGGCCACTTAATATCTGGCCTTGCTCTCCTATAAGGACACTGGTGCTTATCTCCTGCCACATGCGTGTTAATGTGTTTTTAATGTGATCAGCGGCCCATGATAGATTAGACAGCGTGGGACTTTGAAGGTAAAAAATTACTCTGTACTTGAAGTCTGTTGGCATGATTAATCTATATACTATACTTCCACAGAGAGAGAGAGAGAGAGAGAGAGAGAGAGAGAGAGATGAATGGATTTAGAACAAAGAAAACGAAAGAAAACTAAAGAAAACAAGAACAAAGAACGATTTGTAACGATTTCTCTTCTCTTCCGTGTCTAGAGAGTTTCTCAATAGGGGGTTTATGACCTTTAACCCTGATTAGTCAAAGCCTGGATCACAAGCTTCAATCACAGTTATTCAATTCAAGTAAAAAGAATAATAAAAAAAAATTTAAAAAAGAAACATGGCAAGGGAGTAAGATTGCTCTATTCTTTATCCCGCCATCTCTCTGACATTTTAATCTGGGCTGACATGGCCCTTTGTGTGTGGGGCGCCAGGTCTTTATATTCTACTCCTCTCCAAGTGATGGTCCACACACCGATGAGGTAAAAATGACAGCCATAAAGAAAAGTAAAAAAAAAAAAAAAAGAAAAAAAAAAGGAACACACATTAAGCCTCACGGAAAACCGAAGGACATACACACACACACACGCGCACACACACATCATTGTGACAGGGCCAGCTCCAGTCCAGTAAACCTGCAGACGACCTGTCACCAAAAACAGAGCAGCCACATTATCACACCACACAGCTCAGGGCCTACACACCTCTGAAACACACGAGCACGCACAAACGCACACGTACTTTCATGGTGAAAAACCAGGCAAACACAATGCTGAAGTTTAAAATGACGTTCCGTGTGTGTCTGAAGTACTGAGACTGGATCAGGGGATTATGGCCGTTAACCCTCCTGAGGCTGAGCCTGGGGTACAGAGAGGGGGATTTAAAATGGCTACCGTAAGATGCTGTGGCTGACGGTTCTATCAGTAACTTAACAGCAGCAGCAGCCTATCAGAGACAATCGAAGACATCAGACCAGCCTTCAAAGCAGAGCTGTGTCAGTGAGGACACACTGGAGACACAGGTGTGCTCTCCCGCTTAGATTAAGATAGTCTTTGTTTTTTAAGGCAGCCATTTAATGCCAAACCAAAGTGCATGTACGACTGTAGCGTATCCCGGGAAAAGGAAAGCCCCCCACACACACACCTAAAAAAGCATGTCATCTTATGTTAACTCCATCTTAGCGTCCTTTGCCTCTCATTTCCACGCTCAGCATCTTCGTTCTTCTCATCACCCCCAGCCACCCTTTGTGCACTTCATCAGGCAGCAAAATCTACCATCACCTCTTCCACCCGATCATCCTTCCGTCCTCATCCTCTCTCTCTGGCGGTGTTTTCTTTCTTCTGTATTTTGTCTTTCTTCTTTGGTTTTATAGGGTTTTTTCTCTCCACCATCTCTGAAGCAAATCGCTTGGCTTTCCCTCTGCAGCACAGGGCTCATCTCGCCTCCTGCTCAAACCCTTACGTACGCTTGTTGCTTTCATTTTCTTTTGCACACTAAGGTCACGGCTGTGTCCTCTGTGCATTCTGCGCCGTGTTACAGTCTGTCATTGAAGCGAGCGAATGAATGATGACGGTTGTGGATTGAAGAATGCGCCCTTATTCCAGTGTTACCTGGAATATTGTCTTTCACATAGTAATAATATTAACGGCTTTTTAGTTAGTTAGTGATAACATCGAAGATGGTTTCACTTGTTTGTGTTTGAGAAAGTGAGATTGTGGGAACATCTGACGTCACACGAAGAAGAATGCCATGTCATTAGCTTGAAAAGTCAAAAACAATCTGTACAAAACAATGCGGGTTATTAACAAACAATGCTTTTTAATATCTTAAAACTGTGTTCACTGCTTCTTGGTGAATGCAGAGCTTTTGATTTCCACCCAAGTTACCTAGTTAGAATTCTGCTGGCATTTCATTGCAGTTTTTTTTATTTGTGAAGTGTGATATTCTGAGTTTAATGGAATGCAGCATTTGAGGTCTGTTATGCTCTTTACAAAGCAGTAATATAAAAACCGACTTCATAGCAAATCTTTCAGATACATTTCAGAGGAAATGTTTGCTATGTTCAATTGATCTTAACACTCCAGGTTTCCGTGTTGTTGGTGCTGGTGGTGTTGGAAGCCGACAAACTACCAAAAAAGACAGGTTTTGTCAGAGAAAGATCATTTACAGTGTTTAAACAGTATTTCTGAAGGACAGCATGAGATGAGCAGCAGATATTTTTGACGTTGATCTTATGACCTCTAGACCAGGTCCGTGTGTTGGTGAGGGGATTTGGGGGACAAGGCAGAGGACAAAGCAGATCACATCACGCCTTATCTCCATGACAACCCTCCGCCTTGGTGGACGTCTGTACGACAAGGCCGGCAGGAGCCAGAGAAACAGAGAAACACAACAGCTTGGCTCCCAGATAGCATCACCTTATTTCACTTAGGTGTCTTCAAGGAACAACTATATTTGCCTCGGCTGCAAACTACCGGAATTATGCTTGCCCCTGGGCCTGTGCCCATAAAGCCCATTGGATAATCCGGGTGTGCTAATCTGGATTCCTTACCTTAGTTGCCTTCCAGGTTAAAATGAATGAATTAATTTGAAGGTACAAAATAACTTGTCAAATTGTGCTACCAGGTCCGAATAAAGGGATCTACTTTGACTCAACTATGCTACCATACCATCTGCATGGAACAGGCCATACCTGTGTTAGACTTTTGCAATTATTTAAAGAGAGAAAACATTTTTACTAAAAGTTGACTAAAATGTAATGACTAAATTAGACTAAAAATATTTAGAATGAAAATTACTAAAATGTGACTAAAACTATTGTCTAAAGACTAAAACAAAATCTAAAATTGCTGCCAAAATTAACAGTTCCCAAATACGATCTGAAGCCAAAACTGTATTATAGTCTGCAGCACACTGTTTTGAGGTAAACTGAGTTTGTTTCAGGCCATGCATTTTATATTTAGCTATCTGGGCGCTGCTTACGTCAGCCTCCACAGCAAAATGCTGTTGATGACACGGCCACTTAAGAGTCCAGAATTTTGCTTCCATTGAAATGCATTACAATGCTCCACCTTTGTATAATTCTAAAATATTTATATTATTACCCTTTAAGAACCATGGCAACACAAAAGCTGCAGTGTGTAGGGCTGTGCTGGCATGACACCCAACATCCACTGCAGGTGACCGTGAGATATTGTGGCTGACTGCCTGCGCACACACGCTGGTTGCCTACCATGTTTAAAAGGTTGAATACAGACCTTTCCCTGCATATACATCAGTATGAGGATATGTGTGTTGAGGTAATCCAACACCTTCCATACGTTACTTCCTGTGGCCCATGTGGGCTCTGTTAAGTAAATTGGCCTTTTCCAGTTAAGCTGTGGTCCAAATCAGCGCTGTGGGGTGGAGTCAAGCTGGTTTTGCATGGGATTCTGATCTGTGGTGTGTTCAAGCGGGTCAAACTGCATATATATTTAATACCGCACATATACCACACAGCAACAGGCTTTAGGCAAGACTTTTTAAAATGTAATTAATCATCGACAATGTCAAGACATGTTACACTACCGTGACAGCGATCTCCCAGTAATTTAACCAAAGCTATGCGGTCTGTCCCTTATTTCTTGTGTTTCAACACTTTGTTCTCTTTATAAAAGATTAATGTTTGAGTAGTAAATCTGAAATCAATAGGCTGTACATGAACAAGCCGACTAGCAATAGTGAATCATTTTCACTGCATTTGCTGAGAAAAGTAATCTCCCTGACTCATCTTTGCTGCAGTGAAGTCAGATAAACAAGGTTGTTTTGGTCTACATCCAGTCCCCTCTCTCTCTCTTCTCTCTTACACACAGAGATTACAAAGCCTGCTCAATGGGTTTATTTAGGACACAAATAGCCAAGTTGAGAGATATGGAGCTTCGCAAACATGCAGCAGTTGTCAGCTGTCCCTGTTCCACAGATATTGCTTATTATTATTATGCTAATATGAGTGTTACGTTTACATATTTGTCTGTTGTGTTTCTGCTGTGGTGCGTCAATAAATGTTTTATTAATGTTTTTTTCTCGTGTGTTCCCTACAAGCTGTTTAGCATTTTGTTCAAAACAAATCTGTTTATCTTAAAGTATATTTGTATTATTTCACATATCTATAGTGTATTACAATGTATCAACATACTCATATCAGCTTTTAACTTTTTGTTTTTTAAAGTGTTTAAAATGTTATTTGCACAAGAACACACACGCACCATATAGCTCTATGATGCACACACAGAAATTAATGTACTGGAAACATTAATCATCGACCAGTGGCATAATGGCTGCCTGTATTTGTTTATGTGCTTAATATGCTTTATGAGCGTATAGACAGGCATACATTCAAGCAAACACATCTTAAATTCTCACTACAGAAACACATGCAGCTAATAAACGTGTCCATCTTAACCGGTAGATTAGAACAAATGCAGCTGTTAAACATCCAAAACATTTGAAATACCAGAAGGTACACAAACCCACACACACATATCTAGATCATGGTTTAAGTGCACTAAAACTTAAAACAGCGTACACAATGCACTAAGCGAATAAAAACGTGTGTGTGTGTGATATTTACTTGCATATGACTAGACACGTACACTTCCAGACATTAAAAAGGTTTGGGCCAAAGCCAAATACAATTTCACACACAGATTTCCACCAGTGCCAAGTCTGCCTTGATCCAAACAGTAGCACGAGCTGGCATTCAACGTCAGTATCCTTCCAGTGTGTGTGTACTTTACACAGACACACACAGTTGTCTCATAAGTGTGTGTGTGTTAAGGTAACTACTTACAGTAGGTGGTACGGAGGTGTGGCATGTGTCTGCCACTGCAGCATTCTACACCTTCGCTCATGAAACCATATCTAACACCCTGCTCCCATTTATCCCCCACCAGAATTAACCTGGATTAAATAACAGCCTGGCACTTGCTAATGTCACACACACACATCTGTGAGACAACATGATGTGTGTGTGTGAGTAGTCATGTGGTGCCAGTAATTACGTTGCTGTTTCAGTCATTTAAACATTTTGCTGTGTTTTTAGCCAGTGAAAGCAAGTGTGTATAATATGTGTCTCATATGCCACACAGCCATAGTTTAGTTTGATCTCATGTACGTGGTCTTTTACACATTTTTCTTCAATTTGCACATTTCTGTCTGTGGGTGTGTGTGTGTGAGAGAGAGAGAGAGAGAGAGAGAGAGAGAGAGAGAGAACGAGAGCGAGAGAGAGAGAGAGAGCCCTCCTCCCATGTTTTGCATTCATTTTGTGACCGTCAACATGAATATTAAGCCGCGGGGCTGCTACTTGCACAAAGGATAACCATGTTTTCTGCTGGACTGACGTGGACCGGAAAATACTCCAGAGAAAGTGTTGCTGTCACCTGTGAGGATAAGGGCAGTAGTGTGTATAGTTTTATAGTGTTTGTGGGCTTTAGACAGTGAAACATTAGTGAAACATACAGTACTCGCTGGTGAAATCTTGTTGAGATTGAGTCTAAGCGTGACCATGTTCACGTGTGTGTGAGTCACAGCATTCAGCCTGCCTTAAAATACTTGTTAAACGCTCTTTTTGCTGGATATTTGTATAGATTTAACAAGGTTACCTGCCACTCACCCCACACCATTCATTCACAGAAGAATTAGCCCACTGGTTAAAATATCTTCAGTGGTAATAACCTGCAGGCTTTTAGAACATGTTGAGGTCCACACATTGTGACTTAGTGCAGTATACTATGTGTGAAACACACATGTACACAAACACAACACACAAATACAGTGTTAAACTTATTCTATGGGCATTTCCATGAAGACCGAGGTCAAATGAAAGGAGTGTTGTACTGTAGTTGCTGTTGGCAACATCCATTTGAGGTTGGTCACCAGACCAGGTGGTTTGGTTTTTATTGCCGTCAGATGGTGTGTGTGTGTGTGTGTGCGTGTGTGTGCGTGTGTGTGTGTGTGGCCTCAGCTTGCATGATTATGGTGATGTAATAGGTGGCGGGAACTGAATGGCTGCTAACAATGCAAGGCATCTGTTTGTAAAGACGCATTGCGCCCATTGTTCACCTTTGACTGCCGCTCCATTAGACTGGCTGGACAGAGGCCTTTTCACAGACTTGCCCTCTTGTGCGCACACATACACGCACACATACACACACACACATACACACAGACACGCAACGACACCGCAGCACAGAAAGGCTTACAAAGAGGCACACGGCCTGTGCATTGAATGTTCCAAACTGAAAACGTTCCATTCTTTTGGTTTCCTGGTGCTCGTGTGAAGCAGAGCATCAGCTGACCTGTACACAGGTGAGTGTGTTGTACAGGTCAGTCTTAGACCTTGACATAGTCTCTGCTGACACCTGATCTCTGCTAACAGAACAGAGGTCCAGTTTCCAGTTTCACGGCTGGATAAACTATATTGACACTAGAACAGGCTAAAGTATACTTGTTATGTATCTATCACACATTGGTTTAGTTGCTTCATAATGTACACAGTGATTTACTGGACCCCAGTGGAATCGATTTTATGATGTTATAAATTACTCTGCACTGTCACTAGAATTAAGTAGTTTTAACATGAATTAATATTTAATTACACTCACAAATTATTGCTACTTCCCAAGAAACTGTGTGTGAAATAAATTACCCTCACCCAGGAAATAAAAGGTCAAATTAAAACATCTATAAAGAAGTGATGCATTGCAAAAGGAGAGCAAAAATGCTTTCTACAGTAAATATTTTTGGGATTTACTTTGACACATCTTGACACTGCAGCTCAGTTCTATTGTGACTCAATATATTTTTGTCACATCTTCGCTGGCCAGTGCGGTGTGTAAACTCGTTGTTATGGTAATTCTGGGGACCTGGGGCAAAGCCCTAAGCTCGTTAAGTTTGATAAAAGATAGCGAACACTGGATATTGCCCTCTAAAGCTTTGTGCTTTCTGCCCTGCTGTGTGTGTGTGTGTTCGTGTGCACGTGTATGCGTGTGTATAAGCATGTGTGTGTGTGTGTGTGTGTGTGTGTGCGGTGCCTGCCAAAATTAATTTACTTTCATCCTACCCATTATATAATCTTGTTTAAAAGCATGAATGTCCTACAACTATTTCTTTCAGCTTATTGGCTCTTTGTAAAGATAAAAGCCTGTTTCTTTGAAGGCACAGGATGACGAAGGGGCTCCATGTGCACGTTTAGATACAAGGTCCACAGACAGATGAACTTTAATTACATTCAACAGAGGGAGAAACACACTCTCTGGACTAAGTGAAACCCAGCTTTGAGGGGAGGATAAAAAAGGATGTGATGTTTTGACAGATAATAGATGCGCTTCTTTCAGGCGCAAGAGGGTTTCTTTGTCGGGATAAACCAGATCAACCGCACAGATGCATTGCTTCGGCCCAGCACCGTCTGCGGTTTCCAGTTTGCACATCATACGCTAATATTCACCCAGCCTGCAGGCACATACTTGAAAAGTAACCACAAAGTAATGCACAGAACACACTCTAATGAGACCGTAATAAACAGACAGAGACAGACACTGACAGATGAAAACAACTGAGGAAAGAGCTGGCAAGAGAAAAGGCACATCGTACAGAACACACACAGGCTCTCTAGTTTGCGGGATAGAAATTGTCCAAATCCATTTTATGAAGTCATGTCTTTTACATGTGTTCATCTGCAACGCACACTCATTTCCTTAATTTCCTCATTCCACTCTCTGAACACGCGAACGAGCTGAGATGTACGAGGGCAAAGAATGAGAGAGAAAACCAGGGAAGAGAGAGAGTATACATTCAGCTATTGAATACTGGAGAACTTGCCAGAAGCAGAGGGAAGAGCTTAAAGAGGTGAGCGAGAGAGAGAGAGAGAGAGAGTATGAAGAATACAGTCCTTTAAAATATGACATGGTTCCTGGGAGTGCAAATAGTGGAGTGGTACGTACTTAGCGATGGTGGCCTAATATAGCCCTAATAGAGTCAGAATATATCTTTGGGGAAGTGCCACCCTTCCCCCGGGCTATAGGCTCTCATTTCTGGGTATAGACCTCTAGCTCTCTGAGCTGTCCACCCACCCATGTGCCAGCAAGCCAGCCAGCCCAGGCCGCTGACAAGAGACCCTTTGTTCCCGGGAGGCTGTGCAGACACCTGCAGACAGTTCACACACTGGGCACAGCTCCAGAGCGTAACGCCTTGGTCAAAGTCAAAGGCAGTAAGGTACTGTAAGCAGCGTGAAGAAGTAGTTTGTACACACATATTGTATTATGACCTGCAGAGCCTCAAGGAACCTGTACAGTAGTTTACATACTGATTACACTAATCAAGACATCTACTGTATTATGCCAATCATTTTCCTCAATCAATCAATCTTTATTTATATAGCACTTTTCATACAAATTCATGTAACACAAAGTGCTTCACACTACAACGTTAAAAACAATACAAAATGAGTAAAAACAATACCAGGGACCCCAGATCCGCTCTCCAGCCACCTCAATCTCAGTCGGAGAATGGAACCCCGAAGATACCCCAGACCCCCAAGGATGTAGCACCTCACATTCATCTTACAGTATAAAATAACAGATTCAAGTAGAAGTATATGACTTAAAATAAAGAAACAAAATACTCAAAAAATTACTCAGACTACAGTATTGTTGAAACAACAGACGTGAAATGAGTTAATATTGATGTCTGTGCATATAACTGATGATGGACAGGTTTAAATGCAAGCATGTAAGTGTATTCCCTAGCAATATAAACAGCAGTTTAACCGGTGCCTTAATTTGTTTTTACTGCAACTGAATAGGTTGCTTAATAGGCACCGACACATGAGACCGTGGTTCTTTCTACAAAACACTGTTGGCATGTGACGGCCGTGCTTTTCACATGAAAGCGTCATATGCTCAGGTGTGGCTCACTTTACACTAGCAGGTCACATGACCTGGAGAGAGACTATCTACAGAGTCACCGGATCCCACTGCAGGCAGCCGAGATCAGGTCACACAGCACATGTATATGGCTCCTTGTCTCTGCTAAAGGGATGCGCCTGCAACCCGATACGGTCATGAAAGGTAAAGACTCTCGACTGAGACGGTGCAGAGGAATCGTTTACACACACCATGCTAGGCCATTGTGCTGTATTGGAAATTAAACTGAAGGGAATCTGTTTTACAGGTTAATGAACTTGGACTTCTGAGTGGGAATGTGTGGCTTCAAATGTAGCTCAAAACAAGCAATGTTCACGTTTTGTAATTAATTTACTTGGAAATGCAAGCACAACTTAATATCAAACATGGACACAGGTAGGCTACGACACGGAGACTATTATGTTCTTTACAGAGGCAGCAATATTTAAGACCTAGCTAGTTCATATTTCATAATGTTCTTTACAGAGGCAGAAATATTTAAGATCTAGATAGTTCATATTGTTCTTTACAGAGGTTGCACTATATTAGACCTAGTTAGTTCACATTTCATAATGTTCTCTACAGAGGTTGCACTATATTAGACCTAGTTAGTTCATATTTCATAATGTTCTCTACATAGGTTGCACTATATTAGACCTAGT
>JAODUH010081774.1:0-15285 GCA_027564835.1 Typhlichthys subterraneus
CTATTTCTTTCCGTGTCTCCTGGCTGCTCCCTGCACCATCCTGTTAAACGGACGCTGCCTTATAAAAAAGTAAACACGTGACAAACTAGAGTTGGCGATTTAGGGACCGTCAACAAATTCCTATGACGGCGAGCGCTGGCTTAAAACGCGAGAACATTTAAAATCTGCACCTAAATGACCGAGCTCTACAATAAAATCTGTGAATCGGAATCAGTCAGGAAAAAATGCAATCGGTGCATCCCTAGTAATAAACCTTGTGCAGAGCATCATTGACACCTCTCTCCCCCACCTACTCTCTCCCTCTCCCCCCCCCCCTCAAGCTCTGAGTCGGTGAAGCAGCGTACCGACACCTTCTACCTGCAGCCAGAGCGCTCATGCGTGCCCAACAGCCCCATGTGGTTCTCCTCCATCCCGCTGGCCGACGGCACGCTGGAGGCCATGCTCACGCGCATCCTCACGGTGAGGGAGCTGCACCTGCACCGGCAGGACGCCAAGGGGGGGGACGGGGAGGGAGGGGACGACCCCGCCTTCACGCCGGACCTGGACGAGGGAGAGGAATCGGATTGGTAAACGGGGGGGGGGCCCCCCATCTCATTCCGTGTTTTTAATTTTTATTTGATATTGCATTGTAACATGAACTGACCTGAACAGCACGCACACACATGCACACGCCATGCACACGCCATGCACATGCCATGCGCACACACACATGCACACGCCATGCACACACACAGGACTTGCTGACATCCCCGACCTCCATAGCCAGCTGAGCAGTAGGACCGGGCATGTCGTTTGACACTTTTCCGCAGCTGCCACCCGAGGACTGCAATGCTCAAAACTGACAGTTTTCTACTGCCGTTGAGCAAGGCACTAAAAGAGAATCCACCGCCACTATGAGGCGATAATACGACTTCTCTCACCGCGACATGGTAGCTTGACAACGGTTCTGCAACAGACTTGGTTTGTTTCCACATGACAAGCTCTCGTTGAAGATTCATTTTAACTGTAAGAAACCGATTCATATTGTGATCTGTGTACATCAGTTTTTCCTCCAAGTGCTAGCAACAATAATGCCTAGAATTATGTTTCCATACCCTTACTTTACCCTGGGGAATCACCACACTTTGAAATGTTTGATTAGTTGTCTTGCATGGGAGATGCATTGATTTTTAATAAATGATACAATTGCATTCAGAATGGGAAACACTAAGTGGATTAAAGGAGTGACCCGTCAAGCTATGATCTTGCTGTGTACGGAAGGCAGTTGTGTGGGGTTCTTGACAGCACAAGCCAGGCAATTTGACTAACAGGTCTTTGAAAATCTACATGCGTGTTCATTTAAACAAGTATTACATGAAAGGAATCAATTTCACATTAAATGTCATTGTGCATATTGGATACCCTCGTTTGCTCCATCTTGATCACTTATACATTCTATCTTTATTTCTGGGTTGAGTTTAACTGGGTTATATTTTGGTATTGTGTATATTCTTTTTGAATAAAAAATATTTCTTACAAGATGTATTGCCGTCACTAGTAAACAATGTCAGTTGATCACATGACAAAGGATGGAGTTCGTCTAATGTTGGCCATATTGATGATGCATTTTTAAAATTTCTTAACAGCCGAGTTATGACATTGCAGGATTATATTTCTTTACGCTGTGGGTAGTTTACACCGTATCACATCAATGTATCTTGCCGCTGCCCAACTGCAGTGGTCTCAGTTATGTCAATAGGCTTATTGTAGTATCACAATAAAGTGATTATCTTTTAAACTCTTGTAGCAATGTCATTATGGACAGTCCAGATGTGTGTTCAGACCAGCGCCACACAAACATACACGTACACATGCTCTTCCATGATCAGAAATGAAAGCTCATCCTTCTCTACTACCCTTTACCCTACAGCAGTGCTATTCAACTCCGGTCCTGGAGGGCCGCACCCTGCATGTTTTAGATCTCTTCCTGCTCCAACACACCGGATTCAAGGTCATTAGAAGCCTGATGACGACCTGTTAATTTGAATCCGGTGTGTTTGGGCAGGGAGAGATCTAAAGCATGCAGGGTGTGGCTCTCCAGGACTGGAGTTCTTTGGGGGCAGCGCCTAACATGGCATGTATCCAAAAAATGAGCACATTTGAGCCTAAATAAACCTTTGATTGGATTTTGATTGTTTAATCTACAATAACCAATTTATTATGGATTTTAGTGTAAGGCTAATGTGTGGTACAGATCAGTTTTAGTACAACTAATATTTCATACATTTCAATCTGATTAATTTCAATGGATAAAAAATGTCCCCTGGCTAACTCCAGTAAAGGTTCTGTAGAGGGGTAGAATTACTGCTTTTTCAAAGCTCCCGCAAACACCCAAAACAGCATATCTTGTTACAAGGTGGTAATTTGTGTGGCATGGGTGTATGCAGTATAGAACGCACTGCATATTTTCCTGCCTTTTGATCCTTGATCACGTATGCCTGAGTGAGACCTAGACTAACTTAAATATCACATAAGGAATGTCGTGGAACACAAGATGATTTTGAAAAATCTTAATGTGGCGCTTGAAAAAAACAATGCAAGGCTTGTGTGTTGGGTAACTTTTCATTTGTGATTTTAATATTCATGTTTACAGAACTACTAGCTGTTCATTTGCTGCTGATTTTATGCTGTTACTATATGACCATGATTTCATCTAAAATGTCACTTTCACCACTCACAACAAAGGTCACATCGTTGATCTAGTCTGCTCCACTGGTGTTTCTCCTGACAATGTCAGAGGGACACCTCCCCATATCTGACTACAAATCTTGTTTGAAATATCTGCCCCCTCCCAAAGAATCGACCAAAACACACCATGAAATTTGGACTATAAAAAAAAACATTAATCCTTCTGGTCTCCTGAGCGTGATTGACATGCACCCGTCTCACCTCTCTGTCCCCTATGGAACTTACCACTCACTACAATGCATTTATTTCTTTAGAATATTACTGAATCCTCTACCTGCCAACATGGTCTCATGCCCAGTAGCTTTAGCGTCAAACCATGCCTACCTACTGTCTCTCACCTGCACACTGGCACTATTAACGCCTCTCACCACTGGCTTTATTTATACCCCTTCCCCCCGAAGATCGCATCGGTGACCACATGACACATCTCCAAACACACACAGTTTGAGTGTCGTGGTCTCTCAGCCTCTTAATCTAAATTCCAATAACTTACTTCAACCGTTTCAGTCTGGATTCCTTTCCAAGCACGGGACTGAAACGGCTCTAGTTAAAAATCACCAATGACCACCTCTGTGTAGCTGACAATGGACTCCTGTCCATCTACATCCTTCTTGACCTGACTGCAGCCTTCGACACCATCTCCCACCCACTTCTCTTAGAATGTTTGGCTGGTATTGTTATTGCAGGAGTTGTGCTTTGCTGGTTCTTGGATTTTACATCTCAACAAAGCCCACCTCATCCCTCCCCCCATCTGCATTAGCAGCTGCCTTTAGCTGTCAACAGCTGAACAGTTTTGGTGTCACTTTTGATAACTCCCTTTCAACTGAGTCACACAAACGTCACCCTGGCATCCTTCGACCTCTGAAACATATCTAGAGACTCTCCTGCTCAAGCACCAAAACCCCCATCCACGCCTTTGTCACTTCCCGCCTGGATTACAGCAACTCTTTTAAACGGTCATCCGATGCAGGCACCACCTGACCATCAGGACCAGTTGAGGATTATGTGGCTCAGGGACACCTCGACACAAGTGAGGAGTTATCCGGGTTTGAACCAGCGACTTCTCCAACTGTCTCCTTTCATCACCTGGCCTGGTTCCACTCTCACTTGACTCCCCTGCCCTCCCAACAAGTAGGTATTATTTTGTATTTTCCCCAGTCTTTGCCTTACGTTTCTAAAATGTATGTATATACCTGTCTTGGTAAAATATGACACACACATTTTCTTTAGTCAAGCCTTTTATTTTCATCTGTGTATTTGCATTATTTCCAATGTAAGATGTCTTTGGTTATTAATTACATTTGTTTCTCACATATCATTCTGTGAGGTGTATCGCAGGACATATCAAACCAACACTTTGAGTCTTTTGCACCTCCCATCTCCCCCATTCGCACGCAGTCTTCTTCTTTCCAGTTATCAGGCTGTCCGGGGCTCCAGAAGCTATGGCGTTAGAACAAAGATCTGTGTTAACATGGGAGCCCTACTAATCAGAGTTCGATTCTTGTGAAAAAATGGACTTAATCACAATCGGGGGGGGGGGTTAAAATAAATCGGTCACCTTTCACTTAGCGGTGAGCCATCCACCCATAACCATTCAGCCTCTGTTTTTGAATCTGTCAATCCAATCCAGAACTTGTCTTCATTTTGTGTCATTTTGGATTGAAGAGTCTTCTCCAGGAATTCCTGAACAGAAGGTTTGGAATATTTTTAGAATGCACCTGGCTGTGTTGAAACAGGTTCCCGACATATTTAAACCGCACCAACCTAAAAAAGATTGACATGATTATTCTGATTATGGTTTAGGTTCATTTTTATATTTAATCTGTTACAAATTACCAGACAACAATTATAATCTGTAATGTAATTTTTGGTTTACCTAAATATGTACCAATTTGATAACTTTCCATTACTTTTAGATTACTCCTAAATATTGTTAATTAAAATGGCAGCTAAAGCAATTTACTGCATTTGTGCGGCAAATCTTAGATTTTGTGACTGTTGCTCAAGGTGTCAGATTAAACCATATAAAATGTAAGGGAATATTTTGTTAAAATAGTTGTCATTCATAAGCATGTGACTGGATGTAACAATGATCAAAATCATGGAATGATTTGCCTAAATGTTTACATGAGTGAGTAGTAGGTCTATTTATGCAAAAAATCATTAGGTCTACATTTAAGTTTGGTTACTATGCTAATGCTGGCTGTCGCTTTTACACAAGCATTGTAGACAGGTGGCCTGGTTTTCCCATTAAATATAGGTTTGGAAATTCAGATGTCAAGATCACAAACTGCTAAAAACTAACCACCACACTGCACTGCTCCGTTGTTCTCACCTGTTCCTTGTGAGAGTCTACCTTGACAAGGTCTCCACACAGTGTTTGGCAGCGCTCCCTGCTTTTCGCCCAGGTGAAGCTGTTGTTGGAGAAATAATAGCAGTGTTCTCCGTGAGTCTGCCAGCCCTCCTCACATGAACACTGTACGGGAGGTCCTGAAAAAACATGTATTATTATTATTAGCAGAGAGACACTATAGGCCTATAAGGACTTATTTGGATCCATTTAATAAGCCCCACCATTTACATTAATCCATTGTTGAGACATTTAACCCAGCAAAGGTGGGTTGGTTGTCCAACATGTGTTGTTTGGTCCTATATTTACTCAGAAGCTGGTTTAGAAACTTACAATAACCGGACACACCAGATAACGGTGTCTGCTGAGACACATCCATCTGGGGAACTGTCCGTTGAACCTATTTCAAGAGGACAGGCGCTTTTAAAAAACACTTTGCATGCTGAACCTGTGAACCAGCAATCTGTTGTTACCCACTCTTGCAGTAGAAAAGTGAATACATATTTTCCATTGAGTAACGCCTTATAATAAACTCTAATAAAATTTATGCTAAACTTTATCTCCTGGCGTTTTCAACTCCAGTTGTTTTCAAGTCGCCCACATCACACATAAACCACGCCCGTAGCCAACTACGAGGCTAATTGGCCACATGCTAGGTTTACCGGCCTGAAACATCTCGATTTCCAAACTCTCCAGACTGATTCTGGTGGCAAAGTCAATCTGAAGCTCGTGAGATCATGATGGTTGGGTTGTTTTCAACCCAGCATCTTTTAGAGTGTATAAGCCTTTATTTGTCCTGAAAGAGCTTGTAGTCATACTTGATGATTATTTATCTTGAAAGAAGTAGGCATGCTTTATTATTAGTCATACATGCTATATATATATATATATGAGATGGGTGTGTAGTAACCTGGAGGGTCTTCTTAGTTAGAGGGGGCTGGGGAGATTGCTTTCAGAGCTTGTCTGTTAATGAATAACACGATTCATTCTTTGAGTAACATTGGCGTGTAACACAAACTTTTACACATCAAGTTTATTGTTTGATAATATTTCTTATGGTGAAACTTATCATTTAAGTAAATTTATCATTGTCACCTTCTTATAATAATGGCTTAAGTCATCTTTTGACTAAAATTAGATTTTTGCCAGAATCATCTTGTCAAGCTGCTGACCACCTGGTAAAATCGCCTACATCCTCAGTTGAATAAACCCTGTGATTCTATCCATTGCCTATATATAAGTATATGTGACGGAGCTCGTCCGTCCCCCTCGGGGAATCGAACCCCGATCTCCCACGCAGAGAGCGGACGTTCCTACAAGGCAGGCCAAAAACCCATGGGCTTTTGAGAGTGAGGATTAACACTGCACAGCTACCTGCTGGCCACCGTTACATGTACATACTGTATATACAGTAATATCTATAATTGACAATATTTGGTTCAGCTTTGTGTGTTTTCTGCTAAACCTGGAAAAATTACAGGCTATTAAGGAAGGTGACGATATAACTTACCGGTGGTTGCTCCAGTTTTGTAATGAACCATGGAGGCCTGGAGCTTCTGGTTGGTTTGCACGTCTGATTATGGAAAACAGCTGTTCAGCTTCATGCAGTTACATATTTATATAATTTAAATATCACCCAAACACCCTTACCATGTGCGCTCCTAGAGTAGGATATTTTAAATTTAAGTTTACTAAACAGTATCGCTTTAGTGTCCTACTACCAAAGATATTTCCATTCTCTCTGTATTGTGGTTCTACAGTTCCTAACCTGGAACGCCAGATGTGTTGTTACACTGAGGTCAAACTGAAGCTTGCGAGATCTGAATTACATCTACAATTAAAAAGGTAATTTAGCGGACACTTTTATCCAAAGCAACTTGCCATATCTCACTGCAAAGTATATTAATGACTGTAATTGCC
Organism: Typhlichthys subterraneus; assembly: GCA_027564835.1. Lineage (NCBI taxonomy): Eukaryota > Metazoa > Chordata > Actinopteri > Percopsiformes > Amblyopsidae > Typhlichthys > Typhlichthys subterraneus. Next base: position 6,998 of record JAODUH010081774.1, read on the forward strand.
TCATGTCTAATTTATGGCTGACATTTTTATGCTTTTTAATTTTATGTGGTGCTGTGATTGAATGGTTGATCGCATGGTTAAATGTTAAATGTATGTTTAACGCTGCCCCCTTGCCCATGTCTCTCCTAAAATAGTTTTAAATATAAGAGTCTTTAACTTGGTTAAATAAAGGTCTACAAGTGCGATATATTACAAGGGAAAGATAGATTTTAGGAGTCTTGCTCAAGTGAGGCCAACTCCAGCACTCTAACCCCCATGACCTTCACTAGACTATCTTATGCTATTACTAATACTTGCATGTCAATCTGTCAATCAAAACACCTCTCCTGTCACGTGGGCGGGTCTTGATGCACTTTGTCAATGGATTTAGCAGGACTAGGGGTTAGACGTCTTGGTCAAGGTCATGGTAGGCCAACTTGAGAGTTGAGATGCAAAAACATCCAAGTCCATCTGACATCTTTTTTTTTTTTTGGATTGAAACTATTTAAATGATTTGTAGGTTTTTGGAAGATATTACTTTTTATTCAGTGACACACAGACTTGTCATTGTAATAAAAGTGAAATCGTGATCCCAAATATAAAAACCTAATATATATTGTTGTTTTAAATTGCTAATTGATACTTGTTTTCCCCCCAGATGGACTTAGAGGTCTTTGCATTTGAACTCTTCAGGTTTCGAACCCGTGACCTGACCTTCACTATTGCTATTGCTAAATGCTAAAGCAATGACGTCCCAAGGAAACTTACAAAGAACCGTCAGGCATGCAACAGCCCCGGCCAGAAGAACGCAGAGCAGGACCCAGGCAATCCTTTCTGGGTTACAGCCAGGCTTCACTTTTGACCCCCCACGTTGGCCCGCTTTCTGTGGGACAGCTGCATTCGCTTCTGTTGCACACAGAATATGGGAACAATTATTATATAATTAGGTCATTGTGAATTTTCATGCACTTCTGCATATTTTTTCTATTTGTTGCACTACTTTTTTTTTATTCTTTCAATATAATATAAACACATACACTTACATAATACTAAAGTGTTCCAACTACTTCAAGAATGTAGATATTTATTTGTATCCATTTTCATGATTGTATTTGTATGATGTCCTTATATGAATGAATGGCTGAAAGAAGATTGAGTGTATTATCTTTCAGCTAATTAAATCATACTAAACATTTATTCATTTAATAAATATGTATTTACTTTATTTAAATAATGACAAAATACAATATGCTTGTTCGGTGTAGGCTACAGTACTCTGGGTAGCCAAAAGAGAACATGAATCTGACGGTTACGCAATGCTAGTTTAATATATCAGTCCTGTTTCTAAAGAAAACTTTTTTTGGGCACTTCCTCATATAAGGCTACAGCAGCCTAGATCCGAGGGCAATCTACGCGCACACGCACACACACACACACAGGCTACCTATGGTTACACAAACAACAAGCCTACCAAGGGGGTCCCGGCCAGCTTTGATAATATTGACTTCAGTGTCCCTGTCCCTGGTGTCGTCTGTTGAATGTGTTCTTTGGGCTGTAACACGAAAAAATCAATACAACAAATGGGCATGCAAGTGAAGCTATAGCTCCACCCACAGGCCATGACTATCAAGACAACACGCCACCAACACATTAAATACACAGTATGAATGATCTACTAGGCACACAATATAGTCTCTAAATGATGATCAGCAATTGGTACTTTTGTTACATATAAATGATGCAACAAAATGCATCCATAGATAGATCAGAGTCATTACTCATAAAAAATAATGTTACACATTATTACTCATTAACGTAATTATGTTACTCATATATAATATAACTCATTAGCATATAAAAGAGTGTATTAATTTTACTATTTGCTTGCTGTAAAAATTGGTTAGCATTACTTTTTGTGTTACTTGGCTATACATATGGCAAGAGCAAGGTCTTAATTGCAAGTAATGTCACGTTTAATTTAAACTGTAAAGTGATAACTGAATTCCAAAACTAACGAGTTTCATTACTGTGTTACAGGCACATTTAAATATGTGTAACTTAGTAACAACTCCTACATGTTTACTAAGAATCAATACAGAGAAACATGAGTTATATGAAGAGAATAATGTAGAATATATCTGCAAACCAAGCAGAACACAATTAGCATGAATGTTTCAGTCTTACCTTTAAATGTAGTATTATTCTTGAGGTTTTTGAACTGAACATCAGCATAAATCACACTTTCAGACATTTCTTTTATTTTTTAAAAGTTATTAAGGCTTATGCCTTTATGCTGCCAAAAGGGAAATGAAATGTTGGTTTTATTCTCCAAAAACATGGGAACTTATGAATGAATCATTCTCACAGGCAGGATTGTCATTTCTTCCTCTTTTAAATTAGCATTTGCCTTTGTTAAATGTCCCTGAAGGGATCAATCAAGTTCAATTTATTATATTCTTTACATTTTCACTTTTAAGCCGCAGGCACACCCACTATAGCCTATAGTGGTAGCCTATTACACACCACTAATGTGTGGCCTTGTGAAATGCGGACAAGCTCATTTATATATACACAGACGTTATATAGAGGCGGTAATAGAGACATAATAGCATTTTGGTATCTCCTACTTATAAACCCTAGTAAATCAGAGTAACAAATACTGTCTTAACTAATTAACAGTGTCTTTAGATTATAATATTTTGACATTAGGATATTACATCAAACATATCAATTGAGTGAAATAGAGATTAAATATGAAACATATAACATGTAGGTAACCACACAACAAATAAAACCATAATTAATTCCACCACTTTGAGGTATGTGGCAATAACAGATGACTGACCTCTGTGCGGACCAATAAGCGACACTCTCTCGTCTAATGAGGAGGGTGTTAAGTCATAGCGGAAAGTATGAGGTAGCACTTCCTTTCTCAGCCGAGGAGGAACGCAGATGTGTGGAGTTCACTGAAGACCATAAACTTCTTCTTTTCCGTCTCCACGGTAGCGTCATGGCCCCTAGCGTCCAGTTGAAAGAGGCAGTGGCCGACGTGCATGAGGGTATTCGGGCCATCTTGCTTGGACCCCCCGGCGCTGGAAAAGGGACCCAGGTGAGACTTGCTACTGGTGGCTACGGATCCGTACGTATAGTAAGGTGATATCCATAGGGCATAACTGGTTCCACCAGAGCATTGCTTATGCTATGGTAGCTACAGATCCATACGTATATTAAGAGGATTTCCATAGGGCATAACTGGTTCCACCAGAGCATGGCTTATGCTATGGTAGCTACAGATCCATACGTATATTAAGAGGATTTCCATATGGCATAACTGGTTCCACCAGAGCATGGCTTATGCTATGGTAGCTACAGATCCATACGTATAGTAAGGTGATATCCATAGGGCATAACTGGTTCCACCCTAGCATGGCTTATGCTATGGTAGCTACAGATCCATACGTATAGTAAGAGGATTTCCATAGGGCATAACTGGTTCCACCAGAGCATGGCTTATGCTATGGTAGCTGCCCTCTGCCTGCCTGCATTGACGCTTTTCAAAAATGCCACTTACCTGAAATACTCAACAACCGTCCCGATTTCGCCAGTCTGCCTAATAACTGCTCCCTTACATGTAATATTTATTGTATGTAAAGCAGCAGGGTGGATAGCCCCGTGAAAAATGATTTAATCAGGGTGTAAAGTCTGGACATGTTAATGAACGTTCAAACTGTTTATCGAGACCCGCTATGCGAAAGTATTGTGGAGTGGCGTGAGAGATAAGGATACGACCCCAGAATGTCCTGGGCTGGTGACGTACGACCTACCACGTGTGATCATAATAGGGTACACGTTTTACGCATGTACTTTCTGTTTTATAGGTTGTAAATAGCCTACACTCCGATGCTTCTTTTCACACTTGCACTCGTTATTGGTTATTTTCATAGTGTGTTAATTATTATGAATTAATATTATGAATTAATTTACATTAATTACACGATAACACACTGGTGTGGAGCGGAAAGTGCGCGTTTTTAATGTTTCAAAGTCGAACTAATACAAACTGATAGTAAAGATGTACTTAATGTAACATAATGAGGCTAATGTCGCAATACCACTTTAAAACCAATGTTATGTAGTAATCACTGTCAACTGATATGTCTACAATGTTTATTTATTATGCAATATTTGCACCAGTACAGTATAACAGGCCATTTTTTTGACTTGACTTGTAATGCAGCCAGTTTTCATTATATGTATTATTTAAATAGGTGCATATATAATTAAAATGTAAGGTGGGCACATCATGTCCTGTGGAAGACTTAAAGCTTTTTGATATTTTAACTAGTCCAAACCAACAGCCAGGGCTGTCTAGAAACACACAGGATTATTCCTTGGCGTGTGCACAGAGCTGACTGGGGAGATATGAGATATTTGCCCAAATATGACGCAAATTTGCTTACAATCCCAGAAGAGTTTTATGGACTGCCTGAAGCAGACCTTAACTGATGATGAACATTCATTCTCTCTCATTCATTCTCTTCCTCTCTCTCTCTCTTTATCTAACTAAATATATATATATATATATTAATAATCTATCTATCTATCTATCTATCTATACTCTCTCTATCTCTCTAACTACATCTAGCTATTAACAATATTATCTATCTATCTCTAGATAAATAAATAAACTCTCTGTATTTATCTATCTATAAAAAATATAATTATCTCTAAATAAATAAACAAACTCTATCTCCCCCCCTTCCCCTCCCTCTCTTTATCTCCCCCCAGGCACCAAGACTGGCAGAGCAGTACTGTGTGTGCCACCTGGCCACTGGGGACATGTTGAGGGCCATGGTGGCATCGGGCTCGGAGCTGGGCAAGAGGCTCAAGCGCACCATGGATGCCGGCAAGCTGGTGAGACGTGTGTGTGTGTGTGTGTGTGTGTGTGTCTCTTGAGGTGTTTGTGTTAAAGGTGGAGTCAGTAATGCAGGAGACGGCTTGTTGACATACTGACTAACCGTACAGACACACGTTGCTTTAATAAAGTCATAATGTGCTCCCTCAGCATCTGCAACACATCTTTCTGTGTTCTTTTACAGAGTCACGGCTTTGTGGAAACATTAGCTGAACTAGATAAAATGTGTATCGGCTTACAACAAATGACTCCACCTGTGTGTGTGTGTGTGTGTGTGTGTGTGTGTGTGTGTGTGTGTGTGTGAGCAAAATACAGCTAAATGCATTACTGACAAATGTTTTTCTAGTGGAAACATTAGCTGAATTTGACAAAAGATTGGAGGGGGGGTGCACTAAAGGTTGCCGTTATATCACACACAACCTCTGACCTGCAGGTGAGCGATGAGATGGTGGTGGAGCTCATAGAGAAGAACCTGGACACGCCCCCCTGCAGGAATGGATTCCTATTGGACGGGTTCCCCCGCACAGTTAAACAGGCAGAGATGGTACGGGGTCACACAGCTGTCAATCTCGTGTGTGTGTGTGTGAATCTAAAGCATCTGTAGGGAGATTGTGATAATTTATGGGCATAATGCTTGCTCAGGTTCACACTGTATGTTTCTGTCTAGCATTATGAGTAGGGTTAGGTAAGTTAGGTTCTGTTTACCTGCATGCACATGCCATATTGGCACCGGGCATTGGTACCCGATCCTAGTTACAAACTAGTCCACTGATTATATTGTAGACTGGTCTAGGTTAACCCTAACCCTAACCCTAGTATATTAAGCCAAGGGTCCCTTTTGAACACATTGACATAATGTAGCCTGTTATTAAGCTAGTATGTGCCCGGCCCCTTTGTGTGGATATTACTGTGTTTGTGTTGTTTCATTTTGCACCTTGGCCTGTGGCTGCATTCAGTTGTATGAAAGGAGCTGTATGCAAATTAGCAAGGAACTGTAAGTAAGGAACTGTATGCAAGCAACTGTATGCAAATGATCAAGGAACTGTATGCAAATGAAGGAAGACCAAGTTTGTCTGCTCTAATATAGCTGGATGACCTGCTGGATAAGCGACGGGAGACACTGGACTCCGTGATCGAGTTCGCCGTGGAAGACTCGCTGCTCGTTCGCAGGATCTGTGGCAGGTGAGGGGAGGGGGGGGGGGGGGGGGGAGCTGTGCATTATTCACGGGGCGCGCAGCGACAGGCATGGTTGCCCAGGGATACTAATGCTGACACAGACGCGTATTTCTTCATATGCGGCCGTGCTGCACCAACCTGCGGTGTCTGTACGGACATGCACGCATTCACTGCACACGAGTGACAGGCTGGGGCCTGCTACAGAAGGCAAACATTGTTTTATTTGGCCGGGTAAAGTGTAATTGAGAGTAAGGGCATACTCACACTTGGCCCAGTTAAAACGTGCCAAACGGCCTCGTTTGATCCCAAAGCCCAGTTTGCTTGACTAATGGTATCGCTCTGTACCGTGCCCGGGCGCGGCACGATTTAAAGAGGTGTGCCGGGGCACGGTTTGGTTGGACTCGGGCGCGGTACGCGTCAATGTGATCGCAAACGTGCCTGAGCACAACTGAAGTCATCGACGCAACAGTTGTTTCATCACAAACAGCATGGCGGCAAAGGGAACACTTTGGTCTACGGCAGAAGTGCAATGTTTATTGGAAATTAGGGCAGACGAGAGTATTCAGGAGCAACTGGATACAACACACAAGAACTATCTACTTACTCGTGGGTATCAAAGAACCACTGAGTGTCTGAAAAAACTGAAAAAATGTCGTGCTCAGTATCTGAAGGTACGGGATGCACTCTGTAAATCTGGTGGCTGGTAGACATCAAGTACATATTCCAGTGTAACGATTATGTGGACAACATAATTGTCCTGAAGCCACAATTAGCCAACCTAATATTTTAGAGTAAGCGTGCCCTGACCCTGAATGTTAACCACAGTGTGAGTGCAGGCCAGCAGGGGGAGGGGGGACAATCGTGCTCTGGTGCGGTTCAAGGCAACTGGGCCAAATGTGAGTACGCCCTAATCTCTCTTCAGCAGGAACCTGGCCAAGAATCACCATAGAACAGCATACAACAACAGTAAAAAGGACAGTAGTTAAGCAAACATGCATAGAAGCCTCCAAAAAATAGACAAAATAAATTGTCACCGGGCACAATGAGCGATATTAGTTTGCTCCAAATCCTTCAGTTGACGAAAAATGTCTGTAAGAGATATAGGCAGTAATTTTCAATACTTTTCTGACGAACATTCTAAGCAGTACGAGCAGCAAACTTAAAAGGTGGTTTACCTAATCTTGTACAGACACGAGGAACTGACTATAATATATATGTTGTTGTTGGTGTTTCGTCACGGAGCGCTCGGTCCCCTTCACACTCAGGAGGTGTGTGTGTGTGTGTGTGTGTGCGTGTGTGTGTGCGTGGCTGCTGTTCTAAAGTGCCTCTATATGACCTTTTAACCACTAGATGTCATACTAAGACCGCCAGCGTCACAGACCAAAACAAATGATCCATGGGCCACACACACATGCACAGACGCACCGTTACTCAACTATGTCTTCACATGGGACACGGTTGGTTGCTGCCGCAGGAATGGGGGGGGGGTCTGGACCAGCCTTCAGTGGGACAAGGGCAGCGTGTCTGGTGTTGTCTGACCCTCATCCTCTCCCCCCCTCCAGGCTAATCCACCAGCCCAGTGGTCGCTCCTACCACGAGGAGTTCAACCCCCCCAGAGTGCACATGAAGGACGATGTGAGTACCTCTGCCCACTTGACCCACTTACCTCTGGCTGTGTTGTGTGTGTCTTTTTATATTTGTGTTATTCATATTTAATACACGTATGTATGTATTATACATTATATAGTATTAAAAAAAACTATTATTCATACATGTTATGGTGCTGTATATTTCTTTTGTTGTACTAATAAAAAGGTAAAGGTGCTTTTATTGTCACACACGTGAAATGCACCCTCTGCATTTAACCCTTCCCTCAAGGGAGCAGTGGTATTGGTCTTCATGTGGGGTGGGGGGCGGCAGTGGTGATGTCATCGACCGCTGCTCAGCGATAACAAGGCCTGAAGCTCCAGAAGTCCACTAAGAGTTTACATGATGTTTACTGTTTACCACCAAGCTGGTATCAGGCAGAGTTTGCCTTATCCGGTAATCCGGAATCTCCGTAATAAGCACAGATCATATTTGACCTGAATTTCTCCCAGTTGTTTTGGACACTGGCATCTTCCCGGGCACGTTGTATATGTGGACTCACTTTTGTTGCCAGCGGTTTAGACATTAATGGCTGTGTGTTGTGTTATTTTGAGGGGACAGCAAATTTACA
>JAODUH010081826.1:0-15283 GCA_027564835.1 Typhlichthys subterraneus
TATATATATATATTTTTTTTTTTTTTTTTTATTGAACTTTTCACTATATTTATACTATTAACTTTTAAGGAATATGCAGTTGTCTCTTAATATTTTTCTCTATATAAATTCATAGAGACTTCAATTATTCTCAATAATTTGATACCTCGATTAAAGGTTTTAAATGGCTCAAAATCTAAGTTGCTACAATCACATGCACACACTTATTTTACAGAATGTGCAAATAATGCTCCATTACAAATGGCTTATAGACAACTTGTTAACAAGGCAATGCAATCCTAGAATGACAAATTTGAATTGCTACCAGCTTTAGGATATTTTGCTGAAAAATGCACAATAATCCTTTATGTGAGAATATACCAAAAGTAATTTGACTGCTGGTGTGTGTAATAGAAAATATTCAGAAACCACGTCTCTTTTCTGCATGCACATCTGCTTTGTTGTTAGTATAAACCTTTACATTAAAACATGTATTCACTTGCAAAAAAAAAGAAAAGAAAATAAAAGAAAATGGGTACATAACATGTTATATTTTGTGTGCTTAGCTCTTAGTTTGCCAATGGAAAGAAAAATAAATATATTATATTATAGTCCCATTAGGAAAATTGCAGTTGCAAATTGTAGTTAAAACTTCATGTATACAACGTAAAAGACAGCTCACAGATTCACTGATTTTAAAAGAAAGTGAACCAATAATAAACCAATGATGTACTTTATCAGTGTCCTGTGTGTGTCATGCACAACGATAGTATGAAACCCATTCATGTTGATTAAGAGGAATAAAGATCCTGTTTCTTTACTTACATGTGGGTGATTCTCTTCAGGTTGTGGAAGGCGTGCCTCTCCAGTCTCTCCAGGGTCACATCCACGGATATGTGTCTAAAACAAATCATCCAACAACAACATCTAATAACGTAACAACACATTCAGGAAGTAAATGAAACACACAGATCCTTATTCTGTACATATTGTATAGTACCAGATTCAACCTGATGCAATATAACTGCGGGGTTTAGAGAATTGTCCTATATTATAGGAGTCCACTGTTGCTAAACCATGTGAAGCCTTCCCTTGGGAAATTACACTGTTCTGCCCACAACACATACATAGTCATCAGTTACTGTGCCTTCATTTATTATTATTATGGTAAATGGACTGCATTTATATAGCACTTTTAACCAAAAGCACTTTACAGTATTTTTGCCTCACATTCACCCATTCACACAGAGATGGTGATTGCTGCCATGCAAGGTGTGACCAACCACCGGGAGCAGGTGGGGGGTAGGAGGTTAGGCATCTTGCTCAAGGATGCCTACAGGTAGGTCAACACCTCCTGGGTGGGCTCCCAAAACCTTGGGAGACGACAAGACCATCCTGCCCCCTATTGCCTGCCGGACTGCACTCGAATGCCAAGGATCACAGCTGGGGTATATTTTAACACTGAATGCCCCTCTCGCTTTTTCTCTATCAGTAGTCTACAAATCACCACACACCCGATGGATTGTTAGTCGCAAGTCCATCTGGGGAGCCCTCCATAGAAACCATTTGTAAAGAGCAGGCACTTTCAGAAAATACCTGGCAGTTGAGACAGGATGGTCTCACGAGGCCACCATCAAGCCAGGCCCCAATGCGGTGAGAGACGACCGACATTCCTTTTCTAGGAATGCATCAGTATTCCAACTGTTCACGGCATCATAACTAAACATCACGTCCGCAAAAGCAGCGTTGAGGCAACAGGTGGACGCCAGCAAGGATGATGCTCGTGTTTGCATGGCAGCTGATGTATTAATGAGAGGCGAAGGCAATAATCGCGTTTGGATGATTAACACTCACATGCTTGATATGTTCATCAGGTTGGCGAACGCATCTGTTGGCACGGTTGACAGACGTGTCTCCATGAGCCATCTGTTGAGAATTTGAAGATCAACACATTTAACACATTGCACAACGAGTGGATAATAAAATGGAAGGTTCTAGAAGTCAGACAGCGTTGTTTTGTTTTTAAAAGTACAAGTAGGCCTACTACTACTGCTACTACTACCAAACTGTGTTTTGGCTAATAATATTATAAATGATCAATATCAAAATTATAATTATTAAAGGTCACCTGAACGGCTAAATGTCAAAAAGTACATTTTGACAGAAACATTGTGCAGCCTGTTACTTTGAAGCATTGTATGCTTCATGCAGTACTGATGAGGATAGGCCAAAAGTTAAACATTAAATATAATCCGCAACGCGTACTGCATTAGCAAAAGCTCGGTTCTGACACAATTTTTGCTTCAAATTTTCTCAGTTCTTAGATGAAAGTGGATTTATGTTTTTAGAGTGAGTTTCTTAGAAGTGCATTGTGTAGCAACAACCTGCTCAGGAGCATGCGTGAAAGCAATGGCTTGGATCCAACTGGACACGATTCTGCAGAAAAACAAGGTCTGGGTCTGTTTAAGACCAGTGTTTTTTTTTTGTTGTTTTTTTAATCAAACAAAGGGTGCGTGGAAATTATAATGGACCCACACATTACACTGGAAACGCTATTCTGTGTCTACGGAACAGCAGAAATATACTAGGCTATTCTAGGATATACTAATAAATCATCACATGATTTATTCATACAACAGACCTCTTATCCTTAAGGAAGTCTTTAATGCCTTCGTTAAGTTGTTCCAATCTACTTATCCGCCTCATCTCTTGCTATTTTGTGCAGAGAACCTGACAAAATGGTTGTGATTATTATTAATGGTTTTAAAACAAAAACAGTTCCCTAAAAAGATCACACATTAGAGAAAGGAGGAAATCGAAACACCTGTATTTCCTGAATGTAACTCATTTTAATTCCAGGTTTGTTGCAGTCTACCATCCATCAACATATCTGACATTATAAATACAACAAGCTGATAGGGATTATTGAGAGAGAACCTATTTGACTGACATTTCCCTGGCTCTCCTGTTTAAGTAATGTCGCACCGGTTAGAGTGATAGTTATTTTAAAGGTACATTCCTCAATATAGTTATTGTACCCCCAGAACAGCAAACTGTTCCAGCTCACCGTTTATATTTAGATAATGGTATGCGCTCATAGAGCTGCAGGGAGGCGTAGTGTAAGCCACCCAGACACAAATTGAGGAGTGAACCTTTAATACGGTCACCACTTGAGGACCCACATTTGTGGTAGTGAGATGACGTTGAAGTCAAGCATGTTTCGAAATGGTGGTAGAGCTAGATGAGGCGATAAAAACTGTTGTAGCAAAGCCGATTGGTTAAACGCTGTCCAATAGATTCAAAATGAAGCAGAGGGCTACGCCTAGTAGGAGGTAAAGATACACTTCCCAATGGTGTGTGGCCAGACCCTATTCACCAAGCAAATTTTAGGTCTGGTTACACCAGGCCGCCATCTTTAGGAACCCCGGAATCTCTCAGGGGAACAATAGTGTAATTCAGAACGATGTGACTCATGGTTCTGGTGTGTGATTGATCGAGGTGTGGGGTGGTTGTCAGCCTCGCTGAGCTCTCTTTCACAAAGTAAAGCAAACAGAGACTCGGGGACACAGAGCAGACCCCGACACCAAACACCCCTGGCACTGCAGGCAGCGCACGCTGCTGCTCTGCAGCCTCAAACCCAAATAATCAGCACAGGCGTTTCTTCTCCGGGAGCACATAAGGCAGCCCTCTCCTACTGTACAGGGTCTAGGGGGAAAGTAACGCCCTCGACATGTCGTGTTGGATAGCAAGCTGCGAAAACAAACGGATTCGAAATTGAGTTTGAAGTCGGGAGAAGTCACGGAATTGGAAATGGTGTCATCAACAAACGGACAATATCGGAACATGTACTGTGGTCTCACTCTGATTTGTAATGGCACGGTGGTTTGGTAGAAAAGACCAGTTACATACAGTCGGCCTACTGTATATGCACGCTTCAGAGGTGATGCACTAAAAATTATGTAGGCCTATGTCTCAACTTCAAAATATCTCATGAATAAATTATTGTTTTAGCCTTCTATATTTATGGCATGAAAATTATACTATGTATAATAAAGTAAGTTTGATGTAAAAATGGCTATCACGCCAAGTCCTTAATGTCATAGTAGGAATTCTGTGTCCCTATAGAGGCTTTACACTACTAACCTGACATGCCAGAGGAATTGTTGTCACAAGTCCATCTGAGGAGCCGTACATTGAAACTGTTTGTGAAAGGCAGGCACTTGGCAGTTGATTGGATGAACCATCTGATCGTTTTCGCTTTCGGCACCATGGTCACCACCCCTAAACCACGCCCGTATAGCTACAAACACTATGCTGATTGGAAAGTTCAGATGCTACTCGGACACATTCACAATGATTCCGAGGTTTTCCAGACTGATTCTCACTGCGAAATGTAACTGAAGCTCGCGAGATCAGGATGGTGATCAGGATGATGATTGATGTAAATGATGATGATGTATTGTCTGTTTTTGTGCTCAAGGTAACTGAACTGTTCAACCCCCCAGCCCTCCTAGGCCCCTAATCATCCTCTCTCTCTCTCTCTCTCTCTCTCTCTCTCTCTCTCTCTCTCTCTGAATAACATAGCCTAAAAATAACATCTATACAAGTTAAGGAATTGCTGTAGGCTATTTTCTTTGGAACTGTGATAAGATTAAAATAAAGAAAATACGGGACAAATTGATAAATAACAAATGGACCCAATATGTCCTGCAGGGATGTGTTTCGTTCCTTAGTTTGTCTCTGAAATCCTACTCACAGTGTCTCCGTACTTGCGGGAAATCTTGGGAGTATATCAATTCCAAAGCACGAGATGGTGTAAGCCTTCCACTCAGAACACTCGCAGACAGTCGGGCACGATTCAGGTCCCGTCAGTGTATTGATGGGAAACGTGACTAGAGTAAACAACGCATACGTTATCAGTTGCATACTCGCCTAAAAATATCCACAGATTTTTTTCCCCCCCGGTTCTTTCGGTTGTCCAAACCAGAACGCACAACTTATTTTAATAGCCTATAGCCTAAAGATAAATAAAAAGATGATCAAGGGATACGTTTTTCTTACTGGTCCATGGGGCTTCTTGAGTAAAGTGGAAAGGATGCTGCAGCAGACAGCTGCTGTTGTTTTGAAGTCTGGAGGTGGGCTTGGAAGTGGGCTTGGAGGTGGCTTGAGGGGTGGGTATAGACTTCTGAGGCACTCTTGTGTTAGACAAGAGAATTTACATTTTGCAAGCCACTTCGGCATATTATGTTGGTTTATAGCCTACACTTGATCTGCTCAGTTCCCCGTTTATTTCTCTCAAGATATGCGTTTTTATTTCACTCCAAATATGTTTTATAAACAAATAATGTATTTATTTTTTTTAATTATAGTTTATTTCGTTTAGTTTATATAGCGGCAGTAGTGGCGCATGCACATGTATTTGGACAATGTAGTTCTCTATGAACACATTCCTGTGCAGCATTCTCTTCAATAAACTACATTTCCCGGTACCATTGTTGCCTATATGGTTTGTTGTCTTCCTATTCAGAGGCGGCTAGTTCAAGTTGCCATAGCAGAGGGAAGCTGGGAGTTGTTCTTCTGTAGTTATCCCTTACAAATGAAGTTGTAAACAGCCCCTATGGAGCAATATTAACCCGGTAGGTTTGCCCGAGAATGTATTTTAGTGGTACCAATGCATTGATACTCTATGGTGGAATCTTCATTGCACGAAGAGTTGGCTAGCGTTGTTCTAGCCAGTTAGCTAACGTGAAGTTGCAACTTGTTGCTAGCCAGTAGGGTCATTATAAACAAACAACGCCCAGCCTGGAGATGTATTGTGTTTTTGACAGTTTCGTTTACCGTACCATGGCCGCAAGTCTTTTCCTTGTGTTTCAGTTTCAGGGCGACGTTGACAAAGCTCAAATGTGTGCATGCTAGTACTGTATGACAGAATTGTGATGTCTTATTATTTAATCTGCATTAACGCGCTTTGGCGTTTACCAAGCCAAGCTAGTTTCTGTAACCACCATGTAAACATCAGTTTGCCCTATCAGCCATGTTATGTCCCCCGGTATTAGACCTCCACTGTCCGAAGCGATGGATTCCTCCAGCGGGTCGGACACAGGCGACAGGGCTAGAGGACACAGGTCGCGGAGACGTGATGCTCACAACAGACAGGGGCGGGACAGCCGCAGAGTCAACGGCATTGGGACTGGCACTGGCTGTGAGGCCGCGAACATCACGGATAAGATCAGTACCCTGGCCAGCACTTTACAGGTAGTCGCTGTACCTATATTGTATATCCGTGTATTAACCACTGTACAATAAATAGTTGGAAGGGTAACAGTTATTATTGTTATTGTATGTTGTGTACTTTTCATGTAAAATGTTAAATGCATTAATACAATTGACAAAGTCTCACAGTTCATAAAGTATTTAAATGTCTACAGTGCTTTTTCTTGGCATTTTACCATGTCCTTGGCACAACTGGAATTCATTTAACATGCTTGAGCAAGATGCCTTACCTATATGCCAGGGGTAGGGAACCCTGGTCCTGGAGAGCCGCAGCCCTACATGTTTTAGATGTCTCCCTGATCCAACACACCTGATTCTAATGAATGGGTCGTTATCAGGCTTCTAACACACACACTTTGTTCATTAGAATCAGGTGTGTTGGAGCAGGGAGACATTTAAAACATGCAGGGCTGCGGCTCTCCAGGACCAGGGTTCCCTACCCCTGCTATATGTGGTCCTTAATATAATGAAATTGTACACTTTTGAACAAAGGAATTTGCTAAAAGGCAAAAATAATGGCCACATTTTAACCGATGCAGCACACAGTGTGTTAACCATAATACAGTACATGAGTTAAATGTATCTTGGAATTTACCAAACAAGGATTGGAGATACATTTATGATTGTCATAAAACATACACAATGATTCCCAAAGGTAATTTTGTGTATTTTCCAACTTGCTTTTTCTCTGTCTGGTAGGACACCAGCAGGAACCTGAACAAAGTGGATCATATGTTGGGACAGTACAGAGAGCATACTGATGACCAAGCTGAAGCTATGGCAGTGGTAAGTATTACCCAGTGGCAGTTGCTTGACATTGGATGTAATGTCTGTTTATAAAAGGAGAACAGTTTTTATTGTTTACGTAAACAGTCGTGTACTGAACTGCTTACCCAAAAGCTTTAAATTTTTATGCACCACTTATATGGAACAAACTCTCAGCTAATTGTTGTTCCTGTGAAACTATTACTTCTTTTAAATCAATACTTTTCTTTTTACTGCTGCTATTCCTTACACTTAAGGTTTTAGGTTAATGTCTTACACTGCACGATAACTATAACTATATTCTTATACAAGTCTTATGGTGTTTTTATTTTCCTCTGTAGTTACTTTTAATAGTTTTTAAATGTTTCTTTTGACTATGTTTTTACTATGTTTTATGTAAAGCACTTTGCCTTGTTGTTGAAATGTGTTTTACAAATAAATGCCTTACCCACAATTATTATTATTATATTATTATTATTATTATTATATTATCAGACACAGGTAGTCTGATACTATAATACGTAATGGATTCTAATAATAAAAGTAATCTGTAAACTGTAAATATAACATGTCATTATGACAATGACAGTATAGGCAATATTTCAGAAAGTTTTTGGTGTTTTCCCAGAATGCATCTCATAAGAGTTGTTGATGATGTGCAGAGAACAAACATGGGAACCGTGGTGATGTGTGTTCTTAGGCATTTATTGATCAACAAATCCATATCTCCAGTCCGTAGACAGACAAACATTGATATGAGCTCGCAGTCTTTATCAGGACATTATATCCTTCATATCATTTTCTCTTCCTATTTCTTTCTATTCTACATCTGTGCTTTTATTGTTCCTTCCACCCCACCAGTGTTTTTTGACTATCTACGTAACTTCCCGGAGAGCAGAATTTGGAAACATACAGTTTTCTGTTTGCTTTGAGTTCGCCGGGAACGCAAGCAAACACTCTGGAGGTAGTCCTTGGCGAACGCACATTAACGCTGGAATGAAGTGTGACAGTTTAAATCGAATCATTTTGGAATGTTTACACATGTTCAAATGTCATGTTCAAAGCAAACACGTTCGCCACGAACATTACACCTCAGTTTGCCAATTCTGAACGCACCTCTGGTCTTTGATCACATTCACCTATGTGTGATGCTGTGGCCTTTGTGCGTGTAGCTCAGGGAGAACCTGGAGGAGTCAATACACCAGCTGCAGACCAACAGGCTGGGGAGGTCTACTGCTGGAGCGCATAGTGCATCCGCCTCTGCCTCCACCCTCTGCACCAGTGACCTGGAGACCGGCTCAGCTTCAGGTACCCATCCCATGACCTTCTGGTAAAGAGTCTTCAGTGAACTGAATGTTCTGAATGTTTAATTAACGTTTTCACTGAACGACGTTTCGTCAAAAACTTTCAAAACGTTCTTGAGCTTTAAAAGACGTTTACTGGGCGTGGCGAGTGTTGCTCAGTGAACGTAATGTAGCCATATATTTGCCTGGGTGTTTTTTAAGTATTCATCATCATCACTATTTAGTACCAATACCATATATCACTTTTATACCACCTTTCAATCTTAAATGTTTGCCATCTCATTCTGATATGAAATTCAAAATTGGAATATGTTGATACAACCTGTGTTGTGTCAGTGCGCTATGCACCGAAATAAGTGGTTCTAGAGCCACGCTGGTTCTACCTTCATCTTTCTGTAGGTCTACTGCTGAAAAACAACAATCTAAAGCAGTAAAACACAAATAATCACTTTGTGGTTGTTAGCTATGTGAACGTTGTTAAACCCACAGCCTATATGGACAGTCCAACTCTTCCCTGTTTTGTAACCTGCTGTTCAGTCCACTGCCGTTTGCGTTCATTGAACTTGTAGCAAAAGTTCCTTCATATTGAACGCAGCGTTGTTTAATTAATTAGTTTGTTTAGTTTATTACTTTCATACCTATACAATACATACTAAATAAAACACATATGAATGGAAATATGAAAGTATGTCTGCGAGTGTGGTAGAAACCTGAAATGTCTTAAATGAACCACACCCAAAAGTTAAATAAACAAGAATTTCACGTGTTTTACAATTTCACATATGAAAGCGTTGTTCGACAGAACTTTTAACAACATTCAAATATAAAGAGAAACTAACAGAGGAGCATCAAAATCTAGAGAGATTCAAAGCACTTCTATTGCTTTGACGCTCACGAAACACAATCCTGTTCTATGTGCCTGATGCCACCAGTGGTCATTGACCTTTACACCGCTGGGCAAAATGGTCTATCGATCAAAATACCTAAGATTGGTTAAGTTGAGGCAAAGGAATATTGTCATTGGTAAGGATTTAAAGAAAGAACAAGACATTCTATCAAATCCTCACGAATGAAGAGTCAAGTCAAGTCGATTCAATTTTATTTATATAGCCCTTAATCACATTGCAGTCTCAAAGGGATTTACAGCCTACATTTCACATGGAAACAAACAACACCCCCTTAACCTGCTCCTCCACGAGGAGGACCTGCCATTAGTGACCTTTTAATGAAACGAAGTCTGAAAGCAAGCCAACATTGTTTAATATTCAACACTGGTGCTCAAAGTAGAGCTCATGAGTTTAAACTCATTGTTATTATTTCTTATAGTTAGTATTCATTTAGGTGTCAGACGTATTAAGTTTAGTAGAATATACATACATTTAAAGATAATCTGTTTATTAATATTATGACGTTATTGCTATATTATTAAGAGGAGTGGGGCATAAACGTCCTTGTGCATTAACCTTTTTTGGGAGTAAAAACAAAATAAGAAAGAATAAGATAAAAACAATGTTATAATTCAAGTTGAATCAATTATTAACCACTCTTATGAAAAGATGATGCCCAACCGTTTCTGCGCACTTGTATTTTCCATCTGTCTTAAGACGTTTCTGCGTTTGGCTTTTTGCAGACACCCAACGTTTCTACCCTACGTCTCCCCTGAAGGACTATAAACGCACGGCAGGACGGAGGAGACGGGCCCACTCATCCTCGGTTCGCTTCAAGGACACCGGCCTCCAAGGAGAGGATGTAAGGAGTGTGCATGTGCGTGTGTGTGCGTGTGTGAGAGATGGCAAGTTGAATTGAGAAGAAAACTCAACATGATAGATGGGTGCCGTTCAACTTTGTCAACTATGGCTACCACCAGGGGGAGCCATGTGGCCGAAGAGGTTTTATTGACTTTTTGCCTTGAGCCTTGGATTAGTTTTTTGTCCAAAAGATGTATTGTGTTTGTGTGATATTTATGCTTTAAACATTTCTAAAAGTAGCTGTGTCATATTTTAAAATGTGAATATTATGAACTGTGATTTATAATATGATTCTCTCAGATCCACGTCTTGCACCAGACATTCAGGGACTTGCGCTGCGACCAGGAGCGACTCTCGCATGACCTGGACAGAGAGATTCTAAGGAGGAACAGGTACCTCTGACCTAGAGTGTCCTCTTAGCTTCATTTATTATAACAATAACAGTAGATCCACCTTACATGTTCATATAATTTTGTGTATTTTAGGGCAGATATTGACACCAGGAGAGCGATGGAGAACCTTACAGAGCATCTTACAGTTTCCCAGAGACAGGACTCAGTGAGTTGTGACTTTTTTTCTCCCTCTCTCTCTTGAAACCTCCATGATTCCACTGCAGTATAATAATGACTTTGAATCAATAGCATGACCTGACGTAGCTGCATTCCCAACGTTAAAAGTAGTATTTCTAATGCAACAATCAAATACCCGGGAAATACCAGAGAATTCCTTGCTCCAAGAGTCTAATTATCATGTGTTCATACAATATGTTTTGTTGTGTGTAACAGTGCGTTGTAGTTGCAGTTGTACACCCACAGAGGAATGTGATTTGTCTCCCTAATTAGCAGCGAATGCCTGTATCCCAGACGGAACGCTTCTATTAGACTCTGCAGCATGCGTACTGCCAGAGACATGCCGGTAATAGAACACAGACAAATCATTTTAGTCTGTATGAGATGTCTGTAACGGCAAATATGGCGGTTGGAAGAAAAGCACCAATCTTCCTCTTTATAACGGCAGAAACTGAGCCTATTTAGCCAATCGTGTGGTTGTCAAACATGTCAGGTTCACCCTCCAGTCAGTGCCATTGACCAGAGACACTGGCCTCAATCTGGAGGTGGTCCCCGGGCGCTGCACAGCGGCTGCCCACTGCTCCCTTGAGGGATGGGTTAAATGCAGAGAAAACATTTTGTGTATATGACAATAAAAACACCTTTACCTTTAAATGTTATTAAGCGTTTTTGGTTTTGGCAGATTGGTCTTCTGTTACCATGAAGGCTGTCTCATGGCCAGACTTGCCTAACAGCTTCTGCTGTGACTTCATCTACCCGCTGTCTCCCTGCGGCAGGTGCCTTCTCACGTGGAGCGGCGTCTGGAGGAGCTGGAGAAGGAGGTGCAGGCGGAGAGGCAGAACGGGGACAGAGTCGGGCGTCCCCACCAGCGGAGGGAGGGAGCAGGGGGAGGGGCAGCGGCCGGCGATCGGCTGGAGGTAGCGCTTCGCCCGCTTGTCCCTTTGTCCTCTTTATAGTGAGCCTGTGTGCATGGAGTTAGTTCCTCTTTCTAATGACCCCTGTGTGCATGGAGTTAGTTCCTCTTTCTAATGACCCTGTGTGCATGGAGTTAGTTCCTCTTTCTAATGACCCTGTGTGAGATGGAGTTAGTTTATCACTTTTCTAATGACCTGGTGTGAGATGGAGCTAGTTTATCACTTTTCTAATAACCTGGTGTGTGCATGGAGTTAGTTTATCACTTTTCTAATGACCTGGTGTGAGATGGAGCTAGTTTATCACATTTCTAGTGATTTTGTGTGTGCATGGAGCTAGTTTACCCCCTGTCTAGGTGTTGTCTTAGTGATTGTTTGCTCAGGCACTCTGGATGGCGGACCAATCAGCGACCGCTAGGAGTGGCTAAGTGTGATGACATTGAAAAGCAGGTTGAAACATTGGTAGAGCTAGATGTAGCAATGCCCATTGGTTATAATGCTGTTTGATAGTTTCAGAAGTAACCAGAGGTCTACGCCGGTACTGTAGGAAGCAAATACTGTAAACAATCAACAATGGGGTGTGTCCAGACCCTAAGCACCAAGTGAACATTGGGTCTGGTTACACCATGCTAGTGTTCTCAGCCTGTTTAATCATTTCAGGTTAGATTGTATCATATGGACCAAACGGTGAATGTGTATTTTCACCCAACCAATACAATACAACATGGAGAAAAAAAATGTCTGATGTCATTTATTCTGAGGTTCTTTTTTCCACCACATAGGGGCGCTACATAGCCGCATGTGATTGAGAGACAGCGAGAGGGAGAGAGAGAGAGAGAGGGGGAGAGAGGGGGAGAGAGAGGGAGGGGAACAGAGGTGGAGGGATAGATATTCCCCTTGCCCACACAGTGTGCCGTAATAGCAGCTAGTGATTTATTTGCATTTCTCTCCACAGTAGTGCCCTAATGGGGCGTCAGTGGGGCTCGGGGCAATGCGAAATAACACGTTTGTCCCAAAATTAAGGGTAAATAAACAAGTGGGAGGGAAATGAAGAGGGGAAATAATGTCTTTTACTGCTAAAGAGCAGGGACGGGGGAGAGAGCCCGGGCTCGTTTATTCCCCGCCGGTGGGCCCGCTGCGATGTGAATCAAATAGATGACGAGTCACTTGGGTGGATGTTATTGCTAGCAGCCTGTAATCCATCAAGCCCCCGCCCACTCGGATTGAGTGGGATTGATCTGGTATTGAGGACTTGTACAAATCCGCTGTGGTGTCCGTATCCGGTTCCCCTACGAAGACAAAGATGGATGCTCTGCAGCCGCCCAACGGCATCTCTCCTATCCAGGCCTGTGCCTGCCGTTTAAAAAAAAAAAAAAAAAAAAAATGTTTGTCGTGCAGTGTCTGTAACGCACTCCGGGGGGTGTGTATGTTTTCTGTGTGCGTGCTTGTGTGTGTGTGTGTGCAGGCTTCAGAGAGATGCCGTGCACAGGAGAGAGGAGATACCGTTAAATCCAGACTGCTCACGTCAGAACAAGGGAGATACGTGGTGTGTTGGCCTGTAGGAGATCACAGCTAATAGGCTTGATTCATGACGGGGAAATATTAATGTCTGGGGCAAGTATGAATGGGAGAGATTGAAGACGAAAGGTTTAAAATATTACAAGGAAAATTAAAGTATAAAAAGTGATTACTGAATTGTGGTTGTTGGCAGCGGAAATACTGTTAGCATTGCAACAATTATCATGCCATGTGAATGAACGCAGCACAAAACGTTTTAGCAGAGAATTACGTTCACACGCGGCTCTCCCACTTACTGTATCTGGCCAGCACTTTGCGTTGCCGGGACTAGGTTGTGGCACAGAAGGTTCACGTTTTCCTACGTAAACCTTCTGCTGACGCCTTGACCGTCGTTGCTCGTCAGCAAGGTCATAGTCCTGCTGAACTGTCCGCTGTTGGTCGTCGCTGGCACTTTACTGGGCTTTGTTTGGTTTGTCTTGTCTGGTTTTGTTTCAGATGGAGCAGGAGTTGCAGAGAACCAGGCTACAGTTGGAGCGGACCGAGGGAAGCAGAGACTCTCTGCTGCAGCAGGTGCGTGCATGTACACGTGTGCATGTGTGTGTGTGTGTGTGTGTAGTAAACGGTCTGGTTTACCAAAAATCAAAACCAACTGATGGTTAGTATGTTTACTTACACCTAGGTTAATTTAGGCGACACTTTTGTCCGAAGCGACTTACAGTACTGTACGATGAGCACAGTTAGAAGCACTTTCGCCTTCCCTAAGCAGATACATATCCTACCCTACATCCACTACTTTCTCAATGTGTGTCCGCATGTCGGTGCGGTGCATTCATTCACAATAAACCACAACAAACAACAAAAAACATAAAACAGGCAACACACTCCTGTGACCTTTGGCCAAATGATTTCCTTTGTTGAGACCCAGGCTCAAGAATGTCTGTTAACTCATCATTAACCCCCCCAACCCCACCCCTGTCCAGGTGGAGGACTTGCGGGCAGAGCTCGTGAGGGCGGGAAAGGAGTACGTGGAGCTCCATCGGTCGCGGCTGGACCTCCAGAGGGAGGCAGCTCAGCCCTCTGCCCAGCTCCCCGCTCACCACACCGACAGGAGGGAACGAGGTGGGGCTTCCCTTTATACGCGTGGCCTCCAGGGGGCAGCGCAGCATGGGGTGGGAGGAGACAGGATGTGAGGTGGGAGACAGAGGGGAAGTGTAACTTACTGTGCTTTTAAAATTCATCTTAAAGGTGAAGTTAACCTTTTAGCCACCTTGTACATTGGAGAAATGAAACGTTAATTTGTATGTTTTTCAATCATTTTTTGTTCTAAAACCTTGCTTAACTAATGGTGTAGTATAGTATTAAAACATTAACCATCCAAAGACAGTATACATGTAGTAAATGCAAAACAAGAAGCATTTCACACTGATAATATTTATATTAATCATTTAAACAAATTATCTGTGTAAATACACCCCTGATTCCAACTTAATTGTTGTTTTATTTTAAACTACATCTCCCATCAGCCCCTGCGTCCTTCCCCTGTGTGTGTCCACAGAGTACTCGGAGCTGGAGAAGGAGGTTGCGTCGCTCCGGGCGGAGATGAGCAGGTCCTCGGTTCTCGGTGAGGTGGCTGAGCTGAAGGCGGCTCTGGAGCGCGGAGAGAGGGAGAGGCTTAGGCTCTGTGCGCAGGTAGAGGTGCGTGGCCGGGCGAGACCAGGGCGTCTATTGGTTAACGCGCAAGCGAGAACCTACTGTGCGAAAAAAGTGCCACAAACCTGCAGTTCCTCGGATGGCCACTTGAGGCTTGCTGCAAAAGGGAGTCAATCCCCGTAGACTCCCATGTTAAAATGTCCGACTTTACAGAAGAAATAAACATGTCTACAGCCTGGTTCAAAAATCAGTTTTGGTCTCTGTAGCTAGTCATCCCGTTCATGACAACTACGGGGGTGAATTCTGTCTAACTCATCAGTTAAAAATATATTAGCCATACATTTATCCCATTATAATAAAGAGAGGGCATAGGGGGGCGCTGCAGGCGGAGTGAGGTATTGCAAAGATGGCGACGGCCAGTACCAGCAAGGGGTAGGGAACCCTGGTCCTGGAGAGCCGCAGCCCTGCATGTTTTAGATGTCTCGCTGATCCAACACACCTGATTCTAATGAATGGGTCGTTATCAGGCTTCTAACACACACACTTCTAACTTTGTTCATTAGAAT
>JAODUH010081837.1:4214-15283 GCA_027564835.1 Typhlichthys subterraneus
ATCCCCTCTCAGAATGGCAGCGCTATCTGCAGGGCCAGCTGACAACTAGGGCACGTGTGTGTGTGTGTGTGTGTGTGTGCGTGCGTGCGTGTGCGTGCGTGCATGTGTGTATGTCTGCGTGCATGCGTGTAACTCCATGACCAGTCCACATCCAATCAAAAAGCAATCATCAAAGCAGCAGCGCCGCACATCATTCACGCTACATCATGTTATGCTAGCTCTGCTATATGTTGCTGGGCCGCTGCACGCCATAGCAACGCCCGAGAGACAAGGGCACACATGCACACACACACACACACAGGACAACATTCACACACACACACACACAGAACAACATTCACACACACACACACACACACACGCGAACACATACAGAACAAGATGCAAACACACACACATACACACACACACACTGTGTGTGCACAGCGTCATCGGGTAGGTGCATGTGGGCCTCCCCCCCTCTCTCTCCTCCCCTCCCCCTCGCCCCCTACAGGCGATGTAATGCTAAGCGACACGTGCACTGTGCACGCGCTCCATGAAACAAACGTAGACATCCTCTCACTTGTTGTAACTGCCCTTTGTCCCCCCGCCTGTTGGCCTGTGTCACCTGCTGTCATTTGCCCTGTGTGTTCCTCATTTGTCTTCCTTGGGCGCCCGTCCCCTATTGGCCGGCTCTGTCCCCTCTCAGCATCTTAGCCAGCGGTTGACCTCATCCGCGAATGCAATAGAAGTGGAGCAGTGTCTCGTTTTAAGACTGGGTTTGGCCTGTGCTGTAAGATACTACCAGGGAAGCGTGATGAACATCGTACGGTGGTCTACTAGGCACACGAGTGAAGAAGGCCGAGCTGCAGCCCGCTCTATTCGCCGATGTGCGATAAAACAGACAAACTGTAGCTTCTCATAGAATACAGTACAAGGATTCCTGCACCATTGCCTCAGCCGAACCCTGCCTAACAGATCACGACTTCGATCAATTGTTTGGGCCAACCCATGTGCTCGGATCACAACAGTGAAGCAAAAGGGACTGGTAAATACTCAATGTTAAATATTGTATCGCAGTTTTCCATGGATACATTTGCTGCTCATATACACTCTGAAACCTAAAGCAAACATGAATAAGACAGCAGTGACCATTATTCAAATTATTATTATCAAAATGGTAGAGTGGACCGATTTTGATCATATGCTGTCAATGAGGCATATATTACAGTACATTACCAGTCCTAAAAGGTTGCTGGATCTTAGATGTAGTACCATTGTCTGTCCGCTGCCTTGTGCAAAGGCTTGTCTTGTTTCTTTTGACCATTAATGTTCCTTTTGTTCCTACCAGCCGGTTCTGGAGTGAACAGATAGTGCAGATACATTTCAGTCTGCGTTGACAGACTCCATGATGGAACTGAAAGACTGCATTGGTTGCATGACTCCATTACTGCACCTGAAAACACTTTGTCACATGCTGTGCCTTCCCTCTGCCCAGTCAGGGGTTACGAGTGGCTCGTTGTACATGTACAGTTTGTACATTGTGTTCCTGCTGCTTTTGCGGTTAGTTATTGTAAATACAGTTGTGTTCTTATCAGAAACATTGCAAATAGTTGTGATTATTTGTTTATATTAGTTACAATTATTGTATGTAGGATTATTTGTTTATTCGTTAGAATTCTTGTAAATACAGTTATTTATTAACAGTGTAGAGTTACAATAATTATCACAATTGTGATTATTTGTTTATCAGTTACAATTATTGTAGTTTGTCAATACTTAATGTTTAGTGCATTAGAAACCCTTCTAATACTCTGCATTGTCTTGTGACTGTACTATCCTTGTAGAGTACATTTTTATGATTACTTCTTTGGTACAGTTAGTTACTTTCTTACAGTTACAGTTCATATAAGCTCCGTTACTCTTTAGCTCCACACCGTGTTTTGGCTGGCTGTCCTTCCATACCATCTGATGTCTTTTGACCTCCTTTCATTCCACCTGTGTCTGTCTGACACAATCCCTTTCTCCGTGAGACACGCAAAGTGTCTCCATCATTACCGTTAAATGTCAATATTCCATATATGGGACCAGGGCAGCCATTCTGGCTAGTAACAGTGTGTGTGTGTGGTTGGGGCTAGTCCAGCCTGATCCTCTAGGCGCACCATTTAATCATACTTCTAAAGAAGGACTTCAACCGCCTTGTCAAGATGTATTTCTGTCCATTCCACCTCTGACATTGAGGCAGGGGAAAGGATGGCGTCTGAGGCCTACTTTGAATACATTTGGAGCATGTTGCATCATCTCTCCCCCCTCTGTGGCAACTGTTGTCATCCTCGAAGCAGCGATGTGTTTGTTTGGCATATACGGTTAAATACTGTATGTAGCCTTCTGTTAACATTCTGCCATAACAATCTAGCAATCTGCTTGCTTTTTAATGAGACAGGTCAATTAAGAAAACAAAAAACAGGCTAGACAACCAAGCTATTGCTTTATGGTGTCCCTGAAGCGCTTTCAGTAAACAACTTTAGCTCTAAATAGCTTGTTTGACAAATATTATAATAAATCACCATTAAAAAGCACATCACTAACAAAATAAAACCAGATTGTATGTCTCTGTCAACACCTTATTTCGTCTTCGCTGAGTTGAGGTCAATTAAACTTTTTTATGTACAAGGGTTTGCCGGAGTGAGGTGAGACTCAAAACGATGTGAAATAATTATTTTAAAAGCAGAACGTTCCATTACGGCCAGCGATCTTGACCCTACAGCTGATCTCAGTCACAAACCACCCTTCTGTCACATAAGCCTTTTAATTCTTCACACTATACGTAAATGTAAGCCAGTCAGAAGTGTCTGATGAAAGATTGTGGAGGAATTGGGAGGATTGTGGCTGACAGATGTGATGACATTGCTACAGGGAGGCCCATCCAGTCTGACATGAGCAGTTGGAGGTGAACCCATTATTTTGATGGACTCTTTTGACTCTGAACTTCTGCTAACTCCAGCTTCAAGATAAACGCTACAGCGCTGAATTTAGAGAGAATGCCACCCTATGTTTTCTACTTCAGTGTTTGTTGTCAGTCAAGGGTAGTTAAGATATTCCCACTGGGAGGCCCCGCACTAAAGATAAAAGCAAATGCTTCAGTGAGAATGACGCCTTATGGCACTGTCATTTCAACGCCTTTAACCTGTTAAGTGCTGTGGAAGTGCTCGAACTTTCTGACATGAAAGCCTTAAGGCTAATATATACAGTACGACAGTACTGTAATCTTTAAGGGTATGAGGGAATAGTGGCTGAATATCTTTGTGTGTGATAAAATATCTGTGCCTTGAAAGCCCTGGCACAACAATTGAGTGGGCAGGGTTTGTTCTGTCATGTCTTTTTGTTTTTTGCAGTGTTAAAATCACTTCTAATATTAGAATCAACTTGATACACACAATACTCAGGCTGTGCCTCACTTCTACTGTTAACAGACCAAAGACAACTGTAAACGGTCATATTCTTTAATTTTATATATATATATAAACTGTTCTGTTTTAACTGAGCTTTGTGTGTCATTTTTGGAATACTGTCAAGTGTGGGGATGTTTAACTGTACAGCACTTGTTATCTTTGTAGACTTTACAGTTTTACCCACATTATGATGGATTGCCACATTGTGAATGGCAGACATGCGTTCCCAGAATGCTTTGCAAACAGATCAGAGAGTACAGGCAGTCCTAACCGCTTCATTAACTTTTAATTTCCCATTTGAATAAGTTAGAAAATAGAATAATAACTTTTTTCCTTTTCTCGCCAACACATTTTGTTGTCTGCTCTGAGAAGTGACGAAATAATAATTGCATTGTAGCTGGCTCTGCGTAATAACCCTCGTTTAATTAGGGCTGCAGACCGGTAAGGCTGACAGTTGGACCGGTATAAGGCCAGGTTTCATATTTCACTGTTCGTCCGTTTAATTGGCTGAGGCACTGAATGCCTATTTCATTCACATTTAATCACACTTTAGTCCGCCTCTGTTGTCCATCCATGTTGGTGCACTTATAACTCTTTCTCTGTCTCTCTCTCTCTCTCTCTCTCTCTCTCTCTCTCTCTCTCTCTCTCCCCCACCTCTCCCCCTCTCTCTTCCCTGGACCAGAGCTGATAGATGGCACCCCCACCTTGAAAATCAACCATGGCTCTGGCACACTGGTGCTACAGTTGCCCGGCAACGTGAATGTGGCTGACAGGAGGTGGCATCGGCTGGACGTCCGCAGCAACAGCAAGGTATGTGAGGCTCGGTCTGGCGGAGAGGCTGTTGGCTGGGGGGGGGAATTAGAACCACAGTCCCTGTTGACTGGGGGGGGGGCCCACCAGAACCACAGTCCCTGTTGGCTGGGTGGGTGGGGGGGCGGGCCACCAGAACCACAGTGTGCTCAATGAGCCACTAGAGAGAACCAGACATGGAAGGCACCCTCCTTCGTTGTCTCTTGGTGTGCCCCAGATCACCAGAAGTTGTTACCTCAGCTGGCAGCTCCTCTTTGAAACACACTGTGTAGAAACGGGCAGAAGGGGCCGGGATGGAGAACGTTTGGAACCTCTGCAGTTCAGAAGGGAAGCGGGGAGGTGGGGGGTTGGGTTAAAGAGCAGTGCCAGCCCCTCATCACTCAGGTGTGGTCGAGACTGCAAAGACATCTACTAGCTTACAGACAACTGTAAGCTAGTAGACCTTTTTGCCAAATTCACCAAATATCTTCTCGCATTCCGCTATCTTACCGTTCTCTGCATGTGCTGAAAAAAAGAATCTGGTATTTCTACGCAAGCCCTGGCTCCATAAATACAAACACAAACGATTTGAGTTTGAAGTTCGTAAGCTAAGTTAGTAAGCGTTCTTGAAAATGTCCCTTTAGCTGTTATTTAAACCCCATGCCTCTGTTTACTCTATCCGGGCACAGTACTCAAAGTGAATCATCCCTGCACTTTCATCCCTTTTCATGCAGATCTGTCTGGGCTTGTTCCTAGTTTATTTACATCAGAGAACTTTTAGACACATTGACACAGATTCTCTGGAGTTTTACTCAACTGAAAAAGAAGCACTGTTGAATTATTCAGCAAATTTCCAACATTAGTGAATCTTTTTGAGCATTCGAACGCATTAGACCATTAAACTGTCAGACCCTGAATCAGCATCTTTATCTGTCATTTAAGGAATGCCAAAAAATATTTGTTGTACCACTCATGACCATCCAGTAAGGTGATTGAGCAGGTGTTGTCATTGTGGATCTGAAATATAATGTATACATTTACACATCTGAGGGCTATTAAACTTTTTTAGTTAAGTCTGATATACATTGATACACTTATGCAATACCTTTACCTATTGTGGTAAACCATATGAAGTATGAAAGATGTGTGTTCCTTTAAAAAAAAAAAATACACCTGCATTTTAAATTCAAAATCAAATCCCTTGTAACCAGTTTTGTTCAGTTAGTTTTCTTTTCTTCATCCCTTATAACGGTTTCGAGGTCATTCAACTCAACCTCAGTGTCTACTGAATACGCTCAACCATGTTGTGCCAGTACAAGTATCTGAATCAGTGGAAGCTATTGAGCAGAGCTGAATGGCCTCTACAAAGCCCCAAAAAGCAACATATAGTTCCTTTGCCTGCAGTTCAGCCTGTGCCAGAGTAGAAAAGTGTTTCTAAACATAATATAACATTCGACAATTCCATGAATGCTGTGATCTTAAACTCAAATACTGTCTCATTTTTGTTTGAACGGCATTGAGCGGTTGTGTCTTTGGTCCATCTTGGGTCTGTCTGGTGGAACCATGTTAATGGAAAACGATGACTTCACTGAACTAACGGCTCATATTCGCCACAACAGCCTCCCATAAGATGATGTTTAAGTGACCTGAATGGCATTAATACATGCAGCAGTCATTTTCCTTTTTTACTGGACTTCTAGTCTTAATATCATTATTGCTATAAACTCAACTGTTTTGAGTGAAGATCGCCTCAGATAAATGTCCTTATGTTTCCTGTCGAACAGCATGCTGCTAGTGTTAAGGACTCTTCTAGCACAATTAGCAGCAGGCGCTGTTTTTAAGGTCTGCTGGGCTGTTTTGCTTTAGCATTAGCGGCAGACACAGTGGGGTGGGTGAACAAATATTATGCGCTAATGAAAACCGTGCTAGTCGACAGACACCAGCCGGGTGCGAGAATCGGAGAGCGGCAGGAGCTGCCCTTAGACTAATGTTGCACAAATGCAACGCTCATTGCACATACTGGATTCACAGCACGGCTACACTTGTCCATAACTCCATCGCCAAGCGGGAACCTCTGTTACTGAGAAATGAGTCCAATGCGAAGTGCAGTGTGCAGTTCCTCTAATGGCCACTTGAGCCTTGCTCCAAAAGCGAGTAAATCCACATAGACTTCCATGTTAAAAAGTCCAACTTTACAGCAGAAATAAACTTGTACAGCTTGGTACAAAAAAATTATTTTGGACTTCACATTCATGACCACTGTTTGGGGGATTACTTTTTATATAACTCGTCAGTTGAAAATATATTAAGCCATACATGAATCCCATTATAATGGATAGGGGGGAGTTACAGGCAAAAACAGGTACTGCAAAGATGGCGACGGCCAGAGACAGCACAGCTTAAACTTCAAATCCGCTCCTCAGAAAACCTTCTGTATGGGTGACATCAATTTTTGGTTTGTCTGCTTATTTATACTACCTTCCTATTGGATATTTTTAAATATTGGTCATCACCTACAGGGCTTTGCATGGTCAAACTCCCTCATAGAAATGATCTTGAAGCTTCTACATGTGCCAAGGCCAGTTATAAGGCCAAGGCCTTAGAAGAGAGATCACTTTAATTTTGGAACAGTGCTCGTATGGCTCGTAGGCTTTGGAACTCGATCTCGCTAGCCTTGAGATGTATTCTGTGGAATAAAATAAATAAACACATCTAAAGACACATCTTTTTAAACAAGCTTTGTATTCTGTGCACAAATAAATACATAATAAATAAATAAATAATTAAATACATGTAAAAATATAGAAATAGCCTTTCTTATTACAAATATTCCAATTATTTTTATATTTATTTAATTATTTATTATTATATATATTTATTTATGTAGTACTATGGCACTCCTGGTCCTCCATATTTGTGACCCATCTTGTCTGTAAAATATGCTATAAACATTACTTACATTACTTACATTACTTAGCTTAGGTGTCTTATTTACACTGCCTGTGGCTCTCCCACAGGAGGTACGCTTCACCCTGGACCGCTGTGCCGGCGCAGCCATCATGGAGATGGAAGGGTTGGGCAGCTGGCTGACCAGCGAGGACCACTCCTCCTGTGAGGTCACTGGGGTCACGCCCAACACTGACAGGTACGCTCACCTGTAAGGACTAGCGTGGTAGTTAGCATGTTTCTACTAGCCGTAGTGCAGTAGTACGCTCACCTGTACGGGCTAGCGTGGTAGTTAGCATGTTTCTACTAGCCATAGTACAGTAGTATGCTCACCTGTACAGGCTGGCGTGGTAGTTAGCATGTTTCTACTAGCCGTAGTACAGTAGTATGCTCACCTGTACAGGCTGGCGTGGTAGTTAGCATGTTTCTACTAGCCGTAGTACAGTAGTACGCTCACCTGTACAGGCTGGCGTGGTAGTTTGCATGTTTCTACTAGCCGTAGTACAGTAGTACGCTCACCTGTAAGGACTAGCGTGGTAGTTAGCATGTTTCTACTAGCCGTAGTACAGTAGTACGCTCACCTGTACGGGCTAGCGTGGTAGTTAGCATGTTTCTACTAGCCATAGTACAGTAGTATGCTCACCTGTACAGGCTGGCGTGGTAGTTAGCATGTTTCTACTAGCCGTAGTACAGTAGTATGCTCACCTGTACAGGCTGGCGTGGTAGTTAGCATGTTTCTACTAGCCGTAGTACAGTAGTACGCTCACCTGTACAGGCTGGCGTGGTAGTTTGCATGTTTCTACTAGCCGTAGTACAGTAGTACGCTCACCTGTAAGGACTAGCGTGGTAGTTAGCATGTTTATACTAGCCGTAGTACAGTAGTACGCTCACCTGTACAGGCTGGCGTGGTAGTTAGCATGTTTCTACTAGCCGTAGTACAGTAGTACGCTCACCTGTAAGGACTAGCGTGGTAGTTAGCATGTTTCTACTACCCGTAGTACAGTAGTACGCTCACCTGTACAGGCTGGCGTGGTAGTTGGCATGTTTCTACTAGCCGTAGTACAGTAGTACGCTCACCTGTACAGGCTGGCGTGGTAGTTGGCATGTTTCTACTAGCCGTAGTACAGTAGTACGCTCACCTGTACAGGCTGGCGTGGTAGTTAGCATGTTTCTACTAGCTGTAGTACAGTAGTACGCTCACCTGTACGGACTAGTGTGGTAGTTAGCATGTTTCTACTAGCTGTAGTACAGTAGTACGCTCACCTGTACGGACTAGTGTGGTAGTTAGCATGTTTCTACTAGCCGTAGTACAGTAGTATGCTCACCTGTACGGACTAGCGTGGTAGTTAGCATGTGTCTACTAGCCGTAGTACAGTAGTACGCTCACCTGTACAGGCTGGCATGCAAGCTCAAAACAAGCCCGGAGCCAGGCCTATTTAGTAATTTTTTTCAACACGCATAGCTAGCGAAATGCGAGGAGATATGAATATAGATATAGGAGATATGAATTTGACTCAAAATGTATTAGCTTGCAATTAGCTTATAATAGCTGACTATACCTTTAATGCAGCATATAAGCTACTGTTACGTCAGCACAGTGGACTGGATGTTGTACTATTACATTTTCCAATCAATTAGAACTCATGAGCTACACATTGTAATACGGTTATTAATGTATCATGTTGGCTACTGTAGGTTATATAATGCATTAATATAATGGACAGCCCATTTAAAGTTATTCATTTTATTATTATTCTATTTTTTATATTTATTATTATTATTATTTTACAAATTATCAAACGTCTGTGTGTATGTGTGTGTGTGTGTGCGTGCGTGCGTGCATGTTAAACACAGGCACCTCAACATGTCTCAGGTTCTCCAGTTGGGAGGGGTGAATGAAGACATCCCCTACATCTACCCCCAGCTCCAGCACAAACACTTCACCGGCTGTATACGCAACCTAGTGGTCGACAGCTAGGTAAAGGTCTCTCTCTCTATCTCTCTCTCTCTCTCTCTCTCTCTCTCTCTCTCTCTCACCATGGATCCCCCTTTTTAAGTGTAGCGATGCCAATGTCACCCATTAAATAGGTAGACGAGTACACTGGAAAGTAGACACAACTAGACACACATGGATACACAAGCATCAAGAAACAACAACCGCACATGCATACGCACGCAAGTGTAACGGTGGCCAGCAGGTAGCTGTGCGGTGTTAATCCTCACTCTCCCACACCTCATAGGACGCTCTGGCGACGCAGGCCAGGGCCCATTTTAGCCTGCCTTGTAGGAGCGTCCGCTCTCTGCGTGGGAGATCGGGGTTCGATTCCCTGAGGGGGACGGACGATCTCCGTCACACAAGCATGCTTTGAAAATGCAACTGGTTTAAACAGACATTTCAAAGCACTTTCAAATGTGATGTTAATAAGTATAGCCCTGGAGAAAATGTACAGCTAACCTTTTCCCTGAATACAAAGATTTAAAACTGAAAGATATAAAGCTGAATTATACATATGTATACATATACTATAGTAATGAGCATTTGATCTAAGAAATATATTCAAAATACAAAATAAAATGAAACAGTCAGGTGGCTGAAATATACATACTACAGTAATAAACATTTGATCTGAGAAATATATTCAAAATAAACAGTGAGTGGAACAAAGGGTCAAACGATATAGATATAGATGTACAGTACTCACATTATGTCTGTATCTGTATGTTGTATTTTTCAATGGCGTTTCCTTCTTTCTTCAGTTTACTGGTAAATTACTAGTTAGTCATTGCAATATCTCCAACCAGTGTTACTGCTACATTCCTCAAAGTTTCACCCCATTTTCATGTATGAAAACATTTAAAAGATACCACAAATTTGCATATGTGTCAGCGACGGTAAAGCAAGCCCAAATGTCTGAGTTCACAAGCCCTGTGTGTGTGTGTGTGTGTGTGTGTGTGTGTGTATATTTGTGAGTGTTTGTGTATAATATAGTGTTTTGCTGCATGCTGTTGTTATGGTAATTAACTATTCGTGTTGTTATGGTAGTGTGCTTTAAATTAGCGCTGCCATCTGTGCCATTGCTGTGCTGTTTAATATACATTTGCGCACCTGAGCTTTGTTGAACATAAAGACTGTATAGATTGTATTGTGTGCGTTGTATAAAGAAAGTTTAATATCTCTATGGAAGTTCACTTTTATCTCCCAAACCATTGCTGTAGTCGATGGCTGGGTGTGTTTCCAGTTAATCTTCTAGCCAGCCAGCCGAACCTCTCTATAATAGCGAGTCATTATTTAATGTTTTGCCCTGTTGACTTCATAACTACTCAGTTATTTTGCAGGAAAAATGGGAACCCAGTTAATCTCATTGGCTTTAATTGCAAAACCCCTCAGTATGATCTGGAGAATCAGATGACTATACTGTATTAACAGCGTTATCAGATGCTCAGAGAAATTGTCACAGTAATTGAGAATGGCAGAAAATTCTTAAACATTATCAAACTGGCCTTGCATCCATAATCTTTCTGTGTGCTGTAATCAAGTCTTGTTCCCCAGGTAGAAGGAGGAGATTGGCTGTATGCTGAGGCTCTGTTCAGTTTACCTTAGCAGGAGACTGTAAAAGCACAATGCACTAATGAATGAAATGTGATGCTGTGTAGGCACAGGGGTGCCTTATAGGGGGGAAAAGTTAGGACAATTCCAAGGGCCCCTGACTGACAGGGGCCCCAAAAAGTTGTTTAAAACTAATAAATGTTTTTATTTTATTATTTAAACCATCATCATTGAATATATTTTTCAAATACAATACAATAATACAATTAATAATATCTTTGTTTTTGGCAATAAAAGTTAAATATCCCCATTGACCAAAAAGTAAACATCCATATTGACCAACCACCCCCCTGTAT
>JAODUH010081848.1:0-39159 GCA_027564835.1 Typhlichthys subterraneus
TTCATTGTTTGCTAATTTGTAGTCAATAAAGCTCTGATTTACATTTATAATATAATTTATAAGGTACTTTTAGTATTTAGGCTAACTTCCGGGAACTATCTTGAGGCTCCGACGCTGTGTCCATTGGAGTGAACGGAGATGACGCAACTCTCTCTTTACATGGCTCTGCTGTGAACATAACAGTCCATGCATGCAGAATGAGATACAACTATGAAAATCCAAATATTTTCTATTGTAGTTATCTATCTCAGTTTATAATAAAATATAAATCATTATCACTATTGAAGAAACAGAAGAAACACATATGATTACAGATCAGCTTTCTAGATATAGCAAAAGTATGTTTTTCTGAAGTCCATTGCTAATTTAATGCCAAACCACTATCAGTCGATGACACATAATATAAGGACTTGTATTGAGGTAAGGGAAGTACAATTTAGGGGTTAACAAACCTTCACTTGTGCGTCCGCATAACAGGGGGACAGTAGCATCCGTTACTTTGAGGTGACAGATGAAGCCCCGTATGTCCACTACCTGTCTATGTACAGCAGCAAGGAAAGTCAGAAAGGCATGGGATATATGCCCAAGAGGGGCTTGGAGGTCAACAAATGTGAAATTGCCAGGTATTTATGTATTATGTTTGCAAAAAACAGTTCTGTGTCTTCCACACTCCCTTCCCTTCTGTTGTTTTGTTACAGTAGAGGGCCAAGTCTGCGATGCAAACCTAGTTGTTGTTTTTCTTGCAGATTCTATAAGCTCCATGAGAGGAAATGTGAGCCCATTGTCATGACAGTGCCACGTAAGGTAAACAACGACATCGTCTATGCACGTGACCGTTGCAAATTCAAAACGTAAGGAACACCTGATTTCTTCCCCAAACTCACTGTGCATGTGTGAAACATATCTGTGCACAACCATGCATGTGAGAAAGAGGGTTGGAGGAAGATTGCGTCTCAGTAGCACTAGTGGTCAGGGGCAAGCTCTGCAAGAGTTGCAAGTGAACACGTGTTTTTGTGTCGCTGGTTTCAACAGCAAGGCTAATTCTGAGGCGTGTCCCATTTATGAAGGTGTTTCCAGACAGCATGAAGCTTTATGTCATTGCCTTGCCCTCACTCTAATCTGTGTGTTCAGTCGGACCTGTTCCAAGAGGACCTGTACCCCGACACCGTCGGTCCAGAGCCGTCGGTCACGTCCGATGAGTGGTTCAGTGGCAAAGATGGCCAGCCCATTTTCATCTCTTTGAAAGATGGCTTCGTAGCAACCACTAAAACCAGGGAGTTAAAAGTTCACAAAAGTCTTATGAAGACCACAGTGGCATCCGCTGGAACTCACGCCGAGAGCAGCGCGGTGAGCAGATGAACGTTTGCTTTTGTTAATTGTTTTTTTTTTCCGTCAGGGGAAGTCCTCCATTTTGATTGTGGCCACTGTGCCTAACATGGCTGCTTTTTCTCCGTCTCCCTCAGGACATCCACTCCCTGCAGAATGAAGTCAAGCAGCTCAAAGCTGCTGTTGAGGGGCTGGCCAAGCGTGTCAGTGAACTGGAGAGCAAGCATTAGGACAGACCGGCGTAGCTATAGCCACAGACACAGTGTAAAGAGTGAATAGTGCAACATGAGAAAGGACATGTCTATGTTCGTAGGTTTAAACGTAGGTTTAAATTATGGTGGCCACTCAAAAGGGAGTCAAAGACGAGAGGATTGTGATTTGTTTTTGTAATTTTCTTGAAGCTTGAATTTGTTTATTGAGTTTTTCTGATCAATAAAATTTTTTTTTTTTTTTTTTTTTTTTTTAATATATGCTGTCACATAGTTGGAAATAAACTTTTCAATATTTTTAAGAAAATATACACTTGTTTGTTTTGCGATGTAGAAACTATACATGAAACATGCAAAGCACTAACATATTTAATGTTTAAAGTTTTAGGAGTAATAATGCAATACAGTTACCGAAACCAATTAATGTAAAAAAAACAAAAAAAAAGGAAATCACGAATGACTTTGAAATGAGATGCGGACCTTATAAACAGTTCAAAATGTTATTTAACACACAAGACTTCCCTGAGTGCAACTGAGCTGATTTGATACCACAAACATGAGCGTTCATTTAGCTTGAACTGATATCTCCATATTACAAAACCCCGTTACAAGCAGTAGTCAATCCCAGCACCTAATAATACACAAATGTATCTATAACATACATAACCTAGGAATCAGCAATAACAGGCGTTTTTATTGCTTGCACGTATTTACAGCAACCATTTCTCCTTTCCATTATTATGCTTAAACACCCACTCCTGACCTAAACAAACCCTCCGCCCTCTTTCCCCTTCCACACCTGACCCCCTCCCTCACCCCATCCACTCCTCCAAGCGTTACACATAGTTCTTCCCGGCGGGCGCGGAGGCGCTGTTGCTGTAGTACTTGGCGGCCCCCCGGGAGCCCCCGGCCTTGGGCCTGCTGAAGCAGAAAAGCAGGCCCCCGGCAAGCAGCAGCAGCACCGCGGCGGCCCAGCCAATGAAGATGCAGGCGCCCAGCTCCCTCTTCTGGGCGGCGGGCACCAACGGGTTGTTGAAGTTGCTGATGATGTTGTTGGCCGACCAGCTGACGGGGATGAGGAGCATCAGGCCGGCCAACACCAGGCCCACGCCGGCCACCAGGCTCACCTTGGCCTTGGCGTCCTCGTTCTCCACGCAGGTGGTGAAGTCGGCGCCGGCGAATAGCGCCAGCAGGCTGAGGCCGCTGAGCATGCAGGAGATGATGAGCATAGCGCGGGCCGCCTGCAGGTCGGACGGCAGCACCAGCAGGGAATCGTAGTTCTTACACTGCTGCTGGCCCGTGCTCTGCTCTACGCACTGTGACCACAGGCCCTCATTG
Organism: Typhlichthys subterraneus; assembly: GCA_027564835.1. Taxonomy (NCBI): domain Eukaryota; kingdom Metazoa; phylum Chordata; class Actinopteri; order Percopsiformes; family Amblyopsidae; genus Typhlichthys; species Typhlichthys subterraneus. Next base: position 2,874 of record JAODUH010081848.1, read on the forward strand.
GTGCTCTGCTCACACACACACACACGGGATACATTTGGTGAGTGCAGGAAAACGTCCCATATAGCCAGCATGTGAATGGCATTCTGCTTGATTGTGTGCCAATGGCACCTCACTGTTTGTGTTTATGTACTGTTACTGTAGGGGGAAAGGGGGTTTAGGGTAAGAGAAGAGCAGCCTGGTGTAAAGTGAATATAGTCTGGCCACGTTCCATTGGGAAGGGTCATTGTCTCCTACTGGGCACAGACCTCTGGTTTTATTTTGAAACTATTGGACAGCGCTGAACCAATCGGTGTTGCTACAACTGTTTTGACTGCCTCATCTAGCTCTAGCGGCATTTCAAGACACGCTTGACTTCAACGTCATCTCACTAACTTACCCTGATTGGGCCTCCAACAGTGTGGCTGTGCAAACACTAATGCGAACATGGTTTCCAGACTGAAATCTGAGATGAGAGCTGAGAGCAATAGTCGGGTGGAACCACGCTAGTGTTATAATGTAGCCCAGGTGGATCGTACCTTTAAAAGGATAATTAATTTAAACCTAAACATAGCTTAAAAATTTTAAAGGAAGACATTTAGGTGGGCGAGATTTAGTCGGACGTAGAGCCATGGAAATAACAGAATTAGTTTAAAGTTGTCAACGGTCACATGGTTCTTGGAGAGGCAAAACCTATGGTAAAATAGTTCCCGGAAGTGCTTGGTGGGCAGTTTGAATATATATATATATATATATATATATATATATACGGAAACTATTTTGAGGCTCCATTGCTGTGAAAAAAATGGTCCATTGGAGTGAATGGAGATTGCGTAACTGTTCTTTTCATGGCTCTGGTCGGGCGGAGCCAGGCTAAGAGAAGAGTACCAGCCTGACACATGATGTAAGGGCTCTTTGCTTCAATCCACAACTATACTTTGGTAATGTATCGTTTAAACAACATTTGTGCTCACATCGCTGTGTCTCTTTAAATGTGGAACCATTTCAGGCTTGAGGGTTAACATCGTAACATTACAGCTGGTTATACGATATCTGCTCCTGCAAATCAACTGGATTGGACCTTTTAATACCTGTGCAGTTATGATGTTGTCGCCAATGAAGGAGCTGACTTTCCATCTGGGGGTAGCACAGCAAATAATGGTTCCAATCAGGCCCAGGACCCCAATGGCCACGCAGACTATCTGCACCCCAGCAGATCCCATTCTGGACAGAATGCAGAAGGACAAATGTTATTTGCAAAGAAGAAAGAGGAGTTAGGCAGTGGTTGCCACTTTACAGTGTTTTTTCATTCCCTTTTATTTGTTTTTTTATAAGTCTGTTGTTGCTGTTTGTATAGGAGCTATAGCAGAAACCCCCTAATCCAAATACAATTTTAAAACTGTTTCAGAGGGACAAATGTTGTAAATCAATACATTTTCAAGGAATCATATTTGGCCTTCTATGTCCATCTTACAGCCTTTTGTATTTTAAGGAGTGGCTCCCTATAGAAAGGCTTACAAAAAATCCAGGATTAAGAGATGCTGAAGGCGTAACTTCTCCAGTGCTGAACACACACACACACACACACACAATAAATACCAAACTTCCATGGACGACAGGCCTCTACAGGACTCTATCCAAAGGCTATGTTAAAAACCAGCCCTCTTTGAAGTAGAACCCTGGAAATACACAAGTCCTGACAGGTCTCCACCGCCTTCCTGCTCATGCACTCACTAGCCTATAGCTGTTCCTTAGCATTACCCCCCGCAATCCCACACAAACACCTCTGTATCTCTGTTTGAAGGGTTGCTCCCCTGCGCCCACAGAGGGTTTGGAGATTGTTTTGTTTTTTACATTTTATTGATCGATTTATTAATGTTCTTTTATTTTGTGGCTTATTAGTTATTATATATTGTTTGGCCATTGACGTATGAGGGGGGATGACAGATAAGTCATATCAGCCCCCCCCAATAGCAGGCCATTGTTACCATTACCATTGACTACAAGTGACAAAAATATGAGGTAAACAGGAAAAACTTCAGCATTGTTTTATTGTTTGTTCTATTGATGAGAACCATGGGCACATGGCACATACAACCTTGGGAATGTATGCCTGAATCTCCTGTGTCCATTTGTCCGCTTGTTAAAGCGGGAAAACTGAATATTCAAGATTGGTTATTTTAATGCAGTTTACTGAATATATAAACAATCCTATCGTCCTACCATAATCAAACATATGTGCTTTTATTTATCTATTTATTTTTCCAGTATACGGTGTGTATTCAATTTCAGTACCTAGAAAGTACTGTCAATCACACATTTTTATCAAGAATTGACAAAACAAATTGGAGAGTAAATAAGATGTGGTGGGTTTCCATAGTTGAGAGGATGTGTAATGCCATGATACAATAATTCCAGTGCATATTTTACAATGATAGGATGTCTAGTTCCTGTTAGTTTTAAACCCAGATGGCTTCTTTTTGAAAGATTATAATAATAATATCACCCATTATTAAGAACAATTGTCTATTATTGTAAATTAACATGTTTGTCTGTGTCAAATTACAATCATATTTTATTTATATTTGCATTAGGTTTTAAGAAGAAAACTTTAAATTATTCCTCCAACAATCATCTCATGTTCTGTAAATCAAAAATGTTCACAGGCTTTGGAATTGAATATTAATTTAAAACCATAATTCTTACCTTATCTTGGTCGTGTCCTCTTGTACTGATATACAAGTGGAAATTGAGTTGAGCCGTAGCCTTCCCTTCAACTGTCACACTGCAGTCTGAACTCAGAGGATGCCAGTCCTTGAATGTCCAGGCTGTGTAACGCGGCTGTGTTCTTGTAGAAGAATGTGGGATGCAGGGTGGGGACAGTCAAGAACAGGGGGGAGTAACAGAGGGAAAAGACCTGACAGGACTTGTCCTGCACATATCTCTGTCTCGAATGTTGGTATCTGGTGTAGTACAAGAAGTTACTCATAGAAACGGTTTCTGTGTGATGTTACTATCAACAACATTATAATAGCACGTTAACCTTTAAAGGTCTGGAGACTGAAAAAGTTTAATTTGTTTTCAAAGATTTTTTTCTAAAAACTTTAAGCACTGATTTGTTTTGCGTGTTCAGTGTACCAATCACATGATACACATGCAGGGAATTTGATTACAATGACTATGAGTAATGTAATGTAATGTAGACATTTACTTAAATACAAAACATTTGAAAACACTAAAAAGAAAAAACATAGAAATAAAGTTAAATCGATTAACTAAACTATGACAAAAAGAAAATGGCAAATGCTATCATGATGACGATCACAACGATTGACTGATGATGATGATAATGATGACGATGATGATAATGATGACGGTGATGATGATGATGATGATGATGATGATGATGATGGATGAAACTTCTAACTCTATATCATCATCGGGGAAAACGAAGTTTGGGAATTTGATGCTATATTTTCCGCACCTTTTCCCACCTGACCAAATAAGTTCCACCCAATCCTATCAACCACACACTGGCCTCTTTTGAAATCAGTTACGAAAGGAGAAGACGCATATTTGTCAAACTGAGACTAAAGGCCTCAACATACTTGCCGTGTTGGGTAAAGCGCGGTACGCGCCCACCTCCAGCACTACATACTCGACGCGACCTGGAATTTGTGTCGTAGCGATATTCTCCATAACGAAAGGTGGCAGTGGAACTGTATACAAAAATGGGTAGAAACTTGTTGAGCAAGTCCTGCGAACTATTTTTCTATTGTTTTGAAAATGTGTAGCCTAGTATACAACGCTGTGGTTTTCACGGAGAAAGAGACAGCCTAGTAGCCTACTGTCGGTTTGCCCGCTGAAGCGTAGTTTTGACTCTTGAGTGTAATAGCCTACATCGTTGTTGATGTTCACCAGTTTGTAAATAAAAAGTTTCTCTTGTCTTTGTAGTCGATGTGGTGTGTCCGTTTGCTTAATAGTCTCTTGTGGACCACGAGCACATACATTTGGAAATTAAATTGTTGTGAAAGTCAGCAGCTTAGCTCATAAATATGTATTCAGGCACGTGGCACTTACAAGTAGGCTAGTACAGACAGATTGCATCCTTATGAAATACTTCACTGCATCCTTATACAATTCTACACCATCCCAATTTTATAAGCTCTGCATTCCTGTGAAAAGTTTCAATCGAAAATCATAGCGCAACCCAACCCAACCCATAGCGACATACTTTAATATGATTGGACCACCTTCAATCAGAATCACCTTGTACACGATTTTCCAAACACATGTACTGTAGTTTATCATAATAATACTGTATTATTTATATATTTGCTGGTGGTGAAAGCTGATGTATTGACTACTACTAATAAGGATACAAAGCGAAGCAAATATGTATAGGGTTTGTAAAATCAGGACTAACAAGTACACTACATACAGAAAATACAAAATGGATAATATTACTTTACTTATTACTGGGTATTAAAAGTAATTAGTTACATTACTATATTACTTTTACAATAGCTACCGTATCTCGCCTCCCGAAAAATGACAACTTGTGTAGCCAGCTTATTTTAAAATTGAATTAAATTCACCCTAATACAAGATCACCTTAACAACTAACACTCAAATAATGAATTACAGGTATTGGTCAATAAAAATGGACAAGGCAGATCTGTGATATGTTTGTTATAGGACAGTTTGTCACCATTACAATTAGTATGGCACCTTCCTGGAATGTTAGATGACTTTTGAGGGAAACAACAAACCAGAAGAAAAGTATATTCAACATAAAACTACTAGTCAAAGAATGATAATACAGTAATGCATTGGTTTGAGGAACTCCAGCCAGTTCCTTTTTTATGCATTCATTTACATTAGGTTTATACTGAACACAATTACGCAACATATGAGTTGAAGCAAAATACTTTATCTAAGACAGGTTTGTTCAAATTAATGTTATTGAGCACTTCATCTTTGCAAAGATAATCCACCTGACGGGTGTATCATCAAGATGCTGATTAAACAGCATTATCTTTCCACTTATATGTATATACATATATATATACATATATACATATATACCCTGGTCCAAGAGGACCAACTGCCCTGTGTTTTAGATGTGTCACTGCTGTAACACACACACACACAACATGCTTTTCTTTGTGTTAGAGGGCACCATGTAACGGTTTTAAATATTCTCTGATTATCTCTGAAAAGGGTGACTGAGGCTCAAACATGCATTATTCTAATATTCTTGGAATTTGGTTGGCTTGTCTGGGATATGAAGAAATAGTGGGGTCACTGGGGGAAGCTAGAGACCATAAGGATGGGGGTGTTTCAAATGTGCATATTGGCATTTGTAACATCCGGTTTAATGATTTTTCTGTGATAGGCTATTGACATTTTGAAGCAACATTTAATAGCCTAATTTGAGGTATGCTATAGTTTAGATTTTTGTGTTACCGTTTTTTTCGATTTCTTAAGCACGATTTTAAAAACAGGGCTATTTTTGTAAAACCCTGACAATTAACCATACACACAAGTAGCAGAACATCTCAAATTCTTTGCAAAATTAAACACAAGAATTTGTAAAAACCCATTTCTGTCATATGGTTCATATGATCTTGTTATGTTTGAAACAGAGACTGCTGTGCTCAATATTATATACATTTTACATTTCTCTTTTCATAATGATATAGTTTAGGTTTTAATTTTTTTCCTCTAGAGAAATTGTTAGAGTAAAGTATATGAATATATTGATCAAACAAAACACACCAGTAATGCACAATGATGAAAAAATAGATTTGTCTCCACAATGTAAAATTAGACAATACAGTACATGCATTGCCAAAGGTTTGGCCTACATTTGGCACAAAAAATTTGAAAAGAACATATTCTACATAAATAGAATATTGTTAAAATATGTGCGAAATAATTAATTACAGTAAAATATAAACCCAAAGCAGTGAGAAAGTATTGCAATCTTATTGGACATTCTAAATAGCTCTGTGGCCAATTATGTTTTTCTTCATCTTACTGTACTATAACATTTCCTCCCATTTCTGTTGCAGTAGGTAAACTCAAAAATTGCATTTTTTGAGTGCTTATGGTTGATTGGTGAGTTTACAGTTAATTAAGCACATATCTCTGTTCATCTGATGGCTGGTTTTGATACATTTTTACAATATATATATATATATATATAATAATTTTTACATTAATGTTTTTACTTTGAAATCGCAAAGTGAAATTGTGTTCAATTTCTTTGTCTAATGTATATTGTGCGTGTTTACTTAGTACAAAATCACTGTGTTTAGTTTTTTTGCAAAATGTTTGAGTCTGAGAATATGCTTAACGGCTAGTTGTGCAGATCTGGGCTGTGGTTTTTCTCCCCAAAGTGGAAGGTTTCGCCAACTGTGTGTTATATACAATCTTGTGTGTAAGCAATCGAAAATATACTGTAAATGTAGCCCATTCGTGAATCTTGAATGAATTTCCAAGTGTAAGACCCAATGGCGCTCTTTGAAATCGTATTTACGTCTTCATTGATGTCACTGGACCGCTATAGAGCAAGGCGAACCCACTAGTCTACAGAGGCGGAGCAAAACGTCAGACGGATGTAAAGTTAGTCCAATCAAATGCAACAATTATATTCTAAAACGTAACAATCGGCCAATCGAGATAGAGAATATCTAAAGCACTCGTATCGAATAAACCTTTCCTGAAGAAATACGGCCCTTTTAAAGTTGTGTGGTGGGGGAAGAGTAAGGGGGGGTCTGAATTACGAAGGAAAAGGGACCAATTTGAAGACCAAGGATACCAAATATAACGCAATAATTCGTACAAGGACGGTTGTTTCGATAGGAGCGAAGGTTTGGTCATTTTAATATGTCTTCTATTACCTGGCTAACGTCAGCTAACTAGCAATGGTGGTTTAGCAGCGATTCCACTTTGATTGTGTCGTTTGCGAATAGCAGCCAACCAGTAATGCTGGTATTTATCCGTTAACATTGTTTAATTTGAATGGGCATTTGTTGTCTAAATGATACAAAAACACAATATTCACAGCCACTGTGTTGTTTTCGTTTCTTCACTTTAAGTCGAAGGTGCTGCTCTACATCAAGGTCTTTACTGCCTGAGAACGACAGAAAATAAAGAAAATGGCGGAGGCGGACAAATTAAACATCGACTCCATAATTCAGCGTCTCCTGGAAGGTGAGGAGGTTCGGCTTGTCAGAACTACTGTGTGGCTTTGCAGCTAAATGAACCTGTTTTAGATTGCCCGCGGTGTAGTTCTTAACGCGTATGTTTATTTGACTAGGTGGCTAAACCGGCTAATCCTACCTGGTGCTACTGCTAGCTAAGTTTACTGTGTTCTCCACTTGCAGCAATTATAGTTGTTAGGTTTTAGATGAAGAATCAATCCAGCCAAATAGATCCACCTGTGATTATTTTTGGATTCGCATCGTTATGTTTGCATGTAAAAAGACTTTACTGATAAATGTCTCTACCTGTATGTTTGACTGGGAAATGTTAGCTGTACAGTACAGTATGGAGCATAATTGGACTGCCAGTTTGCGTCCCTAACTATCTCTGTAGTTTTCTGGTTTGTGACAATCGATGACTAATAAAATACGAATTCATTCATAAAATCATTATGGTCCGATGCATGTTTATCAATGACTAATAACGTCGCACTCTGCTTTACAATTGCTTGTCCTCTTCGTTGGACACACGTCCTTCTCCCATTTTTAAAGATTGATTGCATTGTCGGAGATCCACTTGGATGCTTTTATTCTTTTATTGGCACATTGTGCATGTGGTGGTGGAGGAGGGGGGGTTGGGTCTGTATCGATTTTGAAATGTGTGTCGTCTCCAGTGCCAAACATTTTCCCATAAAGATTCTATACTGTCTGCAGAATTTAATTTTCTTCTATATTGTAAATGTACAATGCATAGTTCCATGATACCAAAATGGTGTGTGTGTGTGTGTGTGTTTGAAAGAATTCAGAGCAACACTTGTAAAAACAAATCCCCACTTGATTTCACTACAGTTTATTTAAAGGGCACACAGAATGAGGTCATGACCTCCCATCTGTGTCTGCCATTTGCCCTGCACTCATTGCATATGTTGTATGCTTAACTGTTCTCCTTGGAATCAGCGGCTTGTTGGTTCAGTTAACGCAAATTAGTTTGAAGCGCTGTTAAATAGTTGGACCACCAAATGTATGCATAGTAGTCCTGTGTGTGTGTGTGTGTGTGTGATTTCTAATGGACAGTACTGTGTTCAGGAGGATTTGACATGGTCTTAGAGTTGTAATAGAATAATCAAAAGTTCAAAATAACACATCTTTACATGTAGAAAGTGTGTTGCTGGCTTAGTAGTTGTGATTGTGATATGCTATGCTTGAGCCTGACTTGACTCTCCTAGTGACTGCTGGGGTGTGTTTTGTACACAGATAGTTTTACCATGGTACGGTTGTCTGCCAAACACTGGCGAAAACAAGCCCGATAATGGCTGTATTTATGTTGTCTTATGCAACCTGTCTGACCTTTCTACTGTTTCCAATTTCGGCTCTGTGGTTGATTGCTAATGATTTCAAGCTTTGAGCAGACATGTTTATTTCTACCTCTAGTTAAATCTGCACTGTGGTCAACAGATTGTCCTGGCATCTGGGTAACACGCTGCGTTGGAGACAAAGCCAGTTAAATGTTTTATTTTTTGGATGGTGCATAGTTTCCTGTGAGTGCACATTCACTACATAATATATTGGCTATTATACAAACTATTGTTTTGTATTTGCTAATAGCCTGCTTAAGTATCATGATGTAATGTAAACCCACCCAGAATGCTCTGCGTTAAGGGGGACCTCGACCGGATCAGCTGTTGATTCTAGATTTCCCGAGACTCTCGCCAGCTTTTCACTTTTGCCGGTCCATCTTCTCACACTGCCTACCTACACCCACACCCACCCCATCCCAATTCTAAGCATGATGTTGACCACTGTCCATGTGGCTAACATTGGAGTAAGCTCTGACGGGGTTTAGCCAGCCTTAATCCAGGTTTAATGTGACAGTCAGTGCTATGGTATTTATACTCTCTTTTCCTGGTCAGGCTCATGTGCTGCTGGTTTCCACCTGAAATAACATGGCGGGTTAAGGTAACACAAACAGTCCGCCATTTCTACTGGAGTGCATTGTTGTTTTGATTCTTATCATCCATCACAGGCCTGCTTTGGTGTGCATATTTGCAATGCTGGTGCATTTTTATTTATTTATTTTAAGTCGGACTGTGTCAGCCGATGGAGATCTGACTGATCAATCATTCCCACCCACATGCTTGATAAAGAAAGCTGTGCTTGCATTCTGCCTTGGAAATGTCACTGGGAAACTTTGTGTGACAATTGTTTGTGTGTGTACTGTGAACTGCTCTGTCAGATTTGTTGGGTGGCAACCTGCCTGTTTGTATCAATGTGGAAAAATTGGAAATTATTTGTTTTTGTTTAACAAATTCTATTCCAAATTCATAAAGTGCAGCCTCTCATAATGCTACAATGCATGTATTGAAATATACTGTAGTTTCATTAGGCCTATTTGTACGCATGTTGAGCTTTTGTTAGAGTGAAATGGTCTTTGAATGTAGACTGTTTGGTGCTTGTTTGACCAACATGGCTCGTGAGTTTGTTTTGGACATTTAATGTTAAACTCCACCAGAAAAGACTATTGCATTGAGGGGTCATTAGAGTTTAGTTTGTGTAGCGAAGGGTGACATTATCTGTTTAGGACACATCTCTAGAAGCTATTTTCCCATGCAGGTTTCCCTTGGTAGCACATGTAACCATGGTGGCAAAGCCATGTTGATACCTATGTAGGCCTACCTAACAAAAAAATGGCAATTGTGTACATGCAGTGTATAGACTTATGGTGCAAGTAGCTACAATCGTTTTCAGGTTGTGGTCAATTTATATAAATCTGTAATTTGATGTGGCATATTACTGTTTGTCAGTGAATTTCATATTCACACAACCTTTTTTTTTTTTTTTTTTTAATGAATTAATTTAACTTTATTTTTTACAATATATTTAATCTTAGTTTTGCTCTTCATTTTGCACTTGGCTGTAGGCATGGTTTCTGTCAGCCCACAGCAAAGCATTCACTGCAGACTGCCCTACATCAGTCTGGTTTTCGCTAGGGCTGTGCAGTTAATCAAATTTTTATTGAAATTACATTTTGCACTCTAATAATCACACAAATGATGCATTCGAGGAGAAAATAAATATATTACTTTACTCATTTCGTGTATATAAAAAAAAGCAAGCAACTTGTGATTATTCAAAGGTAGCAGTATTAAGAGAAATTTCACAGTTAAAAAGGTGATTTTAACTTTTGTTTGACTGTAGTTGGGGGGGAGTTTTGAGTGTATTCTTTACAAAGTCAATGAGTACTTCATGTTACATAATTGTGATTTTCAATATTGCCCCAGATATCGGGATTTGTTTTTTTTCTTCTCTGTAATCGAGCAGCCCTAGTTTCCACTGATAGTCTCAGATCAGGCCTACTACCTTGCCTGATATTCATCCTGTTGTATCGCAGTCTTTATCTTCCACCGGTCATTGAATTATTGTACTGAAATTCACCAGCCCTTCACCTCATACAGTTATGAAAGAATTGGTCGATTTAACTAGAAGCCTCTAGTGTATGCACAGACTTTGCATGTCAAGTTTTAACTCATGGAGACACATGCCTGTGCTCATCTTTCAGCCTGTTTGTGAAATGCTGTGTTTAGCAAGACTTCTATTGCTGTTACTTCACGGCCTGTCAGTCTGTGGTCTGTAAGTTAGTAAAGTCTGGGCATATGTTTTTGTGGCCTGACTTAGTAGATCTTTATCCCTTGTCAAATGTTTTCCATTGTCTGTAATCCCACTCTGTGTTTCTCATCCACCAGTCAAGGGCTCTCGGCCAGGGAAGAATGTTCAACTGACAGAGAACGAGATTCGTGGCCTCTGCCTGAAGTCTCGTGAAATCTTCCTCAGCCAGCCAATCCTCCTCGAGCTGGAGGCTCCACTTAAGATCTGTGGTGAGTCCTAGTCAACGAGCGTGTCGTATTATGAGCTGAGGCAGTAACCACTAGTGCTTGCTTTCAAACGTAACATGAATCACGATAGACATCATGTCCAGTTTTTGAAATGGGGAGGCGTTTTGTCAGTTTCACAGCAACGAGTGTGTCTCCATAGATACTGCATGCTCAGACCGGACCTTTTCTGTTGCCTGCAGGGGATGTCCATGGCCAGTACTATGACCTGCTGCGATTGTTTGAGTATGGAGGCTTCCCCCCAGAGAGCAACTACCTGTTTTTGGGCGACTATGTAGACAGAGGGAAGCAGTCACTGGAGACCATCTGCCTGCTGCTGGCCTACAAGGTCAAGTATCCAGAGAACTTCTTTCTTCTGCGAGGAAACCACGAATGCGCCTCTATAAACCGCATTTACGGCTTTTACGACGAGTGTAAGTGCAAGCAAGAGAAGGCCTGTGCAGAGGTGGAAAATATTTTTGCACATGTGTAACGCTAGTTAATTCCCTTTTTTGGATACATATATGCGTACGTTAATATACTTTTTTTGGTTCCCTAGTCATCTGGATATAAATAGCACATCCTTCATGTATGTTCTTGGGAAAAAAAATGAAATACAAAATGTATATCTTTTTTTATAACTAGTCATGCAGACAGTAGTACAACTTTCTGTTGAACATATGCACATGTAAAGTTAACAATTTCTTATGCCTTGTGTTTATTTTGTACACTTTTGTTGTCAGGTAAGCGGCGGTATAACATCAAGCTGTGGAAGACCTTTACAGACTGCTTCAACTGTCTACCTGTGGCTGCCATTGTAGATGAAAAGATCTTCTGCTGTCACGGCGGTGGGAATTTGCAGTAGTAGTATTTTTGTTGTTGTTTGCATGTTAAACACAAGCATGCGTACGGTGATAAAAACACTAGCAACAATATGCTCATAGACATTAGATCTTATTTCCCTGTTGTGATATTGTCAGATGTCAACATGCAGCTCACAGTAGACTGAGGCTATGGCCAAAACTAGCTTCTCCTCTCGACTCGACTTCCTGCTAGTTTTCTTGGTTACCACGGTGATGACGAGTCCCGCCCCCATCCGATTGGTTGCCTGGAAAGGAGCTGCAGTGATGACACCAGTGACCTTTATGAAAAGTTCAGATATTTTCAACTTGATGCGCTTGAGCGGCCACACATAAAAGGCAGAGCAGTGTGGAAAAAAACGCCGCTGGGTGCACAGATTTCACCATAATGCCCATTATTTCTCTCTGGGAGTGTTAATGAGTATTTTGAGTAGATTATATTAATTTCCAAGTACCTGCGATCAATCTGAGGCCAAAACGGTATTTCTGCAGTGAGTATTTGAGGTAAATTGACTTGGTTAGATTTAGATGTCTAGGTGTTGCCTACTACATCAGCCTCCACAGCAAAATGCTGCTAGTGACACGCCCACTTACGGGACCAGAAGTGTTACATTTCTGTTTCCATTAGGGCTGTGCAATTAATTACATTTTAATCCTGATTTCTATTTTGGCTCCCAACAAAGCGATTGTTTTGCACATTGCGTTTTGCAAGTTAACTTAAGTTTTGTCTTGTGTTCTGAATGACAAGCTCATGCTTCTTTCGCCGATTACAGGGTGAAAGTGAAATATCCACACGAAAAGTATTAAGAGACCTTTCACCGTTGAAGTTGTTTTCACTGTTCATTTGCTTCACTGTTTAGGTGCAGTAAATGCAACATCTTTCCAAAGTCAACGACTAATCACATAAAATAATCGTAATTTCAATATTGACCAAAATAAATAACTTTCTCCATAATCAAGCAGCCATAGCTTCCATTGAAATGAATTGCAGGGCTCCATCTCTGTTATTATGTAAGTATCTTTGCTGTGTGTGAGAGATGTCTGTTGCTGTTCCCCATCCAGGCCTCTCCCCTGACCTCCAGTCTATGGAGCAGGTGCGCAGGGTGATGCGCCCCACAGACGTGCCAGACCAGGGCTTGCTGTGCGACCTGCTCTGGGCTGACCCTGACAAGGACGTCCTGGGCTGGGGGGAGAACGACCGCGGGGTCTCCTTCACGTTCGGGGCAGATGTGGTGGCCAAATTTTTGCACAAGCACGACATGGACCTTATATGCAGGGCACATCAGGTTAGACTCTGCTGCGTTCTCATGCCTTGTGAGGGGTTTAAAAATAACATCATATAGCGTTGGAACGCCAGCCCAAAGCCCGATTCATACTTGATGCACTAAGTAATGTTAAATTTGTGGGCGTGGCCTTGTTCTCTGGCTTTGCGCCATCCCCGCATGCATCTCAGATTTTTTCTAACTGCCGTTTTCTAGCTGCGCCAGGCACTGCAGTTTCAGTCTTTCCCATAGAATATAATATAATGCAGATCGGCCGGAAAGAATAGATCAGGACAGAGCAATGATTATGAACCACGTTCGTGAATATGTTAAGAATAGGCATTGCATAGTTGGCATGCTTAACTCCTGAATTAAGCAGCATTCAAACAGAAAATATTGCTGTCAGATGGTCGGAAACCTCCTGTTCTAAAATGAACGTGTCTCTTATCTCCTTAAGATGTTTGTTAAATAAATTTACTTATTTTAATCAGGTCTGCTTCCACTATAAAGACAAGAGAAATGGCTTTTATTTACAAACTGGTGCCCTGCAACAACGACTTAAGATGGGCATACACTGTGACATCGTGCCCATTTTTGCCCCGATCTCCGAGTCATTAAGAGTCGGCCTGAAATTTGGCTTGTCAGGCGCCGTTTGCTGTGCTGCACAGGGGGTTGTGAGGAGAGATTAACACTTACTGACCTGACAACGTATGACCAGATGAATTTCTGACAATGTCAGAAGTTTGGTCGGCTGTCGTCAGGATCTCTCACAGTTTAAGCAGAGCCACGAGTCGCTTTCCCAAATCCAGTGCCTCTTTGCCTCACTGCGCCTGTGCAAAGTGTGTGAAAGTGCATATTGCTGATATTGCAAGCTATTTGTAAGATAATACAAATTTGGTCAAATTCAACAAATATATCCTCATTTCGCAATCGTACCGTTCTCTGCGTATTGACAAAATAATTTGATACTTCTACACAGCCCTGGCTCTGTAAATTGGAACAAAGTGGTGAAAACCGCTCGCATCAATAAAGCCGTAGTGCTACGCTTTGCTTCAGAATGCTTGGGAGGGATATTGTTAGCAAGTGTTCTCGAAAATGACTAACCATGCCTTAAGTAAAATTAGCTCATGCCTGTATGTACGTTTTCTGCATAGAACTTTTCTGTAAATCTCAACGTTTGCGGTGATTTCACCACAGTTCACAAGTCATTTGACAACCTTTTATAAATGAGATGTCCTACCATTCAATTACAGTAGGTAGCTTGCTCTAAGTAACATTAAAACAGTTCTGTTGTAATGAAACAAGCGTCACGTCTCTTGAGTTTAGTGTCATACATTTTATAGCACAGTATCAGTTAAGCTGTACTATATTTACTACATTTAATGTATTTAAATCCTCTTATTTGTTCAGAATATTCAAATGACATTTGAATGTGTTGGACAGTTTGCGTACTCTCAACACGCCTGCAATCTCTTCCCCAAGGTGGTAGAAGACGGTTACGAGTTCTTCGCAAAGAGGCAACTCGTCACCCTCTTCTCGGCTCCCAACTACTGTGGAGAATTCGACAATGCTGGCGCCATGATGAGTGTAGACGAGACGCTCATGTGCTCCTTCCAGGTCTGTGCTTTATGTTTTCACTATGCTTTTTCTTTAAAAAATTTTTTAATATGAATTAATAAGCGGAGCATTATTTATTTAAATAATTAATATATCCAAAATGTTAATGCTGCCCTATTTTTACTTAGTGTTTGCACCTATATCATGATGGATTAGCACAAACAGTTTTTCCAACTTGGCAACATTCTCGCTTGATTTAATGACTTTTCAGATCCTCTGTGACTTTATTTCTTAATTAAAGGTGACTAGCAACAAGTTTAGAACTTACTGTGGTTTGTGTGGCAAGCAGGAGGATGCGGCGAGTGGAAGTTTAGTCAAAGTCCTGTCTCTGGTTTAGTTGTAGGGGTTTTCTATGGTTACATTGCTTGACAACCCCAGTGATCTACTTTGAATACTGGAAGAACAGTTGTGAGATCGGCCGCATTGTTTACGTTAAGTATCTATGAAATGGTTGGATTGATGTAGCACAGGGGTGCCCAATCCTGGTCCTGGAGAGCTACTGCCCTGTATGTTTTAGATGTCGCCCTGCTCCAACACCTCCTGCTCTAACATGAATTCTGCAGAGACTGATGACGATCCATTTATTAGAATAAAGTGTGTTGAAGCAGGGAGACCTCTAAAACATGCAAGGCAGGAGATCGCCACAACCAGGATTGGGCAACCCTGATGTAGCGGGTAATGCCTTGAATATAGCCGAATGTAGCGGAGTAAAATAAAATATTCACAAATCTACTTTAGTCAAAGTAAAGTGTGTTGCATGCAAATTACTCTAAGAAGTACAATTTCTTATAAATGTACTTGTTTCTTGTAAATGTAACGGAGTATGTGTAACGCGCTACTACCCACCTCTGATAGTTACTTTATATAAATGTATTTTCTTCATGTTGATTCTAACTGCGATGTCTCTGTCTGTCCCAGATTCTCAAACCAGCAGATAAGAAGTTGTATTCATACGGTGCAGGCGGAGGAATGGGTTCGGGTAGGCCGGTCACCCCACCACGGAATTCAGCCAAGGGTGCAAAAGCCAAGAAATAGCACCTGCTGGATTACCCTCCTACCACAGAACAGCCCCGTCTCTCCCCTAACCCTTGACCCCCAAACACTCTTCCTCCCAAATATTTTCTCCTCAGTCACCAAACAGCAACAAAGCAAACCAGGGTCCAGTGCTGTTTCTTAATTTTGTATTCCTTTTGTTTTTCTCCACCCTCTAGTTTTAACTGTTTGTGTGCCTGTGTGTTCGTGACGAAGAGAGAATGAGAATGGGCTCTGCCCGTTTCAGTGTGTGAGATTTTATTTGTTTCTCTTGTACCATTTTTGCTCTGTTATCCTGTCACTTGTAGATATAACAAGCTCCTCCCCCTTAATGATGTAATGCACACCCGAGGAAGATTTTGTGGGTGGGGTGCAGGCACGGTGGGAAACGAGGAGCCTTCGCTGTTTACTGCAAGGTCCTGCACTGTTAAAATGCTAGACACAAGCTTTTGTACATCCTGTCTGAGGTGTGTGTGTGTGCGTGTGTGTGTGTGTGTGCGTGCGTGCGCGTGTTGGGGAGGGTGGGAAAGGGTCAAACAATAACTGCTGGGCGCTCTGCAGGTTGTTCTTTTTAAAACACAAAAGTACAAAAGATTGACGTGAAGCTAGAAACTTTTTTTTCTCCCCCCTCCCCCCCATAACCCCCTTATGAAGCAATGATTTGAAAACAGATCATGGATGTGAAAGTATTTATTTTTTTTTTTTTCTCTCCATTTTGTTTTTCTTTTCATTTTGATCCACCTGAAAGTCAATAATGAATAAAGAGAACAGTTTATTTGGAACATGTCACCATACTGTCCACTGTGTTTTGCAATTGCTTCCTATATGGATACAGGAGTTTTGTCTGCAATACATGAGAGAGAGATATATATATATATATATGTGTGTGTATGTATATGTCTCTCTTCCCCCTATGGGTTAAGATTACCTTATAGAGAACATTTCTACATATAATATAAATGACTACAAGATAACTGGGATTAATTATGGGCCCATTTGAAAATAAAATATTAGATATGGCTTTAATTGGCGCTTAAAAAAATATATATTAACTGGTCCATACATTGAAGGCATAATTTTCCTGCTTGCATACAATTGGATGCCATTTGGAAATGTCTGCGTTTTACGCTTATTTAACTTGATCCTTAATCTTGCCCTCTCTGGTGGCTGTAATGTAGATGTATATTACTGCAGGAATGCTGAAAAGAGCTGTCTCTATTGCTGTTAATTGATTGGCACTGACTTTGCGGTCAGTCAAGAAGAAATCAGTTTAAAAGTACAATTGGGTGCATACACGATTCACTTCTAGATATATACTAGTCACCATATAACATTTTACATTTTGTTTAAAGCTTATCCTTGCACATAAAACAACCTGATTTTAAAAAAGAAATGTAATTTTATTTATAAAACTGTTTTGTCATTGTGCTGGTATGTCTGGTGCAAAACTTATTGGCAGGTAATTGGACTCTTTTTTTTTTTTTTTGACGTGTTTGAATGGGATACAGACAGTCTTGAAGAGCACCGAAGAATATGGAGGCACACTCAGGCTCTTACTAGATAAGTAATCTGCTTTGTTTCCTAACATTATGCTTGGTAAATGTCCCCTCACTGGTAATAGAGATAAAATGAGCTACTTAAAAATATCTGCCTCCCCATCAGTGCACAAACCAACCCTTGTTTCAGGAATCATATCCAAACTAAACATTGCATATGTGTTAAGGCTGCAGTCACATTTTGATGATTAAAGGTACAGACACTATCCCAAGTAAAGCTTTTGGCTG
This sequence comes from Typhlichthys subterraneus, assembly GCA_027564835.1. Lineage (NCBI taxonomy): Eukaryota > Metazoa > Chordata > Actinopteri > Percopsiformes > Amblyopsidae > Typhlichthys > Typhlichthys subterraneus. The sequence continues at coordinate 20,482 of JAODUH010081848.1, forward strand.
CTTTATGTGGTGTACTACACAATTATGTATTAGATTATTAGGTTTCCTGAAATTTGGACATTGGCTTGAATATTGAGACAGACAATAGAATTATACTTGACTTTAACTAACTCCCATAAATAATATAGCAAAATGTCTATTTCTATGTTTTAGCCTGCATTTGAGTTGCTTTTAACCAGTGCATTGAGAACAGCGTGAATCACAATTGCCTAATTATGAAGATATTTTTGCCTGTGAGATATTTACAACGCTCTGCCACATGGGCTGAAGCTTCTGTACTCATTCATTATTATTTACATACAAAAGGCCAACAGGAAACCTCACGTGTGTATGCTGTTCTGTCACTTGGCATAACTGCACTGCTGTCATACCTCTTAGTTTGCAAATGCGGTTCAGTGAGTGAAAGCAAACCATGTTTAAAACAAACCGTTTCAAACTGAATCTTGATATTGATGACTATCAGCGTTGTAACCAATTAATTTAAAACACTTCCCATAAATGTTTTTTAATTTCCCTGTCATCTACAAGTCTTTCTTGATTACTCATGCGCAACGCATGAAGCTGTACAAGCTTTATTTCTAAACAGATTTGAAAGCGATTCAGTATTGATAACACATAACTGACTACAGTGCACACCTCAAGGTTGGGGAAGTTCAGCTGGAATTCTATAGAACTGTTGGCCTCTCTTGTTGTATTCATTTGATCTTCTCAAGAATACACAGTACCTCAGTGACACATTTGTTCTTATGAGCATCCTCGCTCTCCTAAGCCACTAAAGCTTTGTGCTACTATGCCTCGTGAACACGAGTTTGAGAATTGTGGTGGGTGCAAATGTAAATGTCCTGGGACACTTTAATGCCTACACATAATTAACTTTAAATAACTGAAATGCTTGGAAAAGCTGATAGGAAATTAAACAGTACTGTTGTTACAATGTGTTTGAAAGTCAGAAATGTATTTTCTGTTAACAATTTGAATGGTAACAAAGTGTTACCACAACCCTGTCTTAAATTCTTAGCGCGTGGATTATTTTTATAGTGAAACCCATTTAATCTGGTAGAAACTGACAAATCTAATCAAAATTAAGAATCAAATTGCAGTTTTGACTTTCTGTCAGGTAAAACTAACCCCCACCATACAAAAAGTGCTATTTTGTGGTCCAATCTAACATGGGGAAAAAATAAATTACATTTTAAAGGTTTGTGTTAAATACACACTAAACTAGTGGCCTATTTTTTGTACTTTGTCCCTATTGCTTAAGTTGTATAAACATGCTTGCAACTAGCCTATGATTATTACCACTAATACTATTAACTATTTTGGTTGTTTTCTCCTTTACTAACAAACATGTTAGAAATGTTTTGTTTTTGTTTTCCACCATGCTCCGTCACTGGGAAGATGTAAAATGTCACATAAAAAACAATAAGCAATTGAAGGTATAACTTTTTTTGAACCTGTCTTTAATTTTCAAATCAAATCACAAATTGTTTGTTTTAAAGTTATGAATAAAATACAATTTCTATAATTCTGTCTTTTATTTTTGTGTTAAATAACAGCATTATTTTAAAGTGCTATACACATACAAGGCAGCAGAGAGACTGGCTACTGGCATATAAACATGCTAAAAATTACTCAGCAAGCATTTAAAAAGATAGAAAGCAAAAATAATAGCTACTGTGTACAAAGCAGCAATTATACTCTAGAGAATGTACCTAATGAGCAGATGTATTCAATATTATAAAGATAAGTAGTGTTAAGAAAATTGCACATTTACATTGAATTTATAGAAATTTAGCAAAAGTGTTCTTGTGATCAGTAGGCTATGATAAATATGACAATGTTACCATAGACCAGGGGTTCCCAAATTTTCTACAACAAGGCCCCCAAATAGTATTAGCTTCTGGCCGGGGGCCCCCCTTTTGCGAGATGTATTTAAAAAACTTTTCCCAATTCCTTACTTTTATTTAATGCAATAAAGATACATTTTATATTTTTTATATTGTATCTTTCCATTGGATTCAATATTACTGTTTTCTTTTATAAAATGTTATATGCATGGCTTCAGTTGAGTTTAACAACATGAGCTCTCACAGTTACCAGATCAATGCTGGCAGTTTGTGATTAATGACATTTTTCCTGGCAGGCAATTAGAAAGGGACATGTAAATAGCTGTATATATTTTTAAAAATCTATTTTATGATAAAAAAGTATCTAGACTAATTTAAAATTATAAACAAAATGTTAAAAAAAGTTATAGATTTTTCTTTCTCATAATTTCTCCAATTTGCTGGCGCCCCCCATTTTGAAACCCCTGCCATAGACTACACAAAATGTACACAGGCATCATATGCAAGGGTCAACCCCGTGCCAATTAAAGAGTATAATTATAGTATATTTTTATATTGTCTACAATATTAATTTACATGTATTTTCTTGTATAACTGTATAAACTGACCCTATTTCTAAAAACTCTTGAAAAGCTCATGTCCCTCTCGTGTGGGAGAGTATAGCCAGCATTACTCCTAACAGAGCATTTGCTCCCACAATTACTACTACGTGGCCACATGCACTTTTTAATAGTGTACTGTACTGGTTGGGGATTTAATCTGTGGTGTTACTAAGGGCGCTATAATGCAAGTGACCCTTGAAATAAACTGATACTAACAACACTATATAGTATAATGTAGCATGTAGCTGCTTCGCTTATTTTTATTTTAGGCATGTAAACGGATCTGCCCATACAACTATGGATGTGCCACGGACGTTTCTGTGCGGTACTGAAAGTGAAATCTGTAACTTGGCTCTGCATCAACATGGCAAAACTTACCGCAGTGCAGTCCCACCCACATATACACATCACCATTCACAGCGCTTGAAATCATGTATTGTGCATTACGTTTAAAATTGACTGGAGCCTGAGCGAATAGCGCAGCGTGTGGGCGTGGTCATATATGTAGTTTGGTTACGCTGCGGCGGTTGTACCAAGTTTTGGTGCTAGAGCCAAGCTAATTAGCAAATGCACGCTATCTTACAGCCATTTTTGTTTATTGTGTTTACATAACCTAAAGGTGTCAGTTAATTTGGAGTTTGCGGTCTTTTCACACTGACATATTCTCCATAATTGTGTACGGGAATATCTGGAGTTGTTTTAACAGTTTAGCTATTGTAACGGTAGAAAGCTAGCTAGCCGTGCTAGCTAGCCAGTGAGCTAACGAGCTAACCTTGTTTTTTAGAACCTTCAATCAACTGACCTATCTGACGAGGATTTCGTTGGTTACAATAGACTCCCAGGTAAACTTTGCATATAGAAAAATGCAGCTACCGTAATCGACCTGTTGTAAATACATGCGTGCTTGGCAATGTTACCCACGGACCGATGCAGACAGCGCTAAAGCTAATTGTTAGCCTCTTTAATGCTCAGATGATCCATGCCCTACCGATAAGATAACCAGCACAACACACACACACACACACGTTGTTTTTGATGTCATTGTTATTATGTAATAGCAACCATATGTCGCAAATTAGTATTACTATATCGCTGATTTATTTAAAAGATGCGTTATTGTAGGATCGGGACGACACCGCTGCTTCATGTGGAATAATGCTGACGTTAGCAAGGGAGAAAATACATTTTTAGCCGACCTGATAATGCCCTAAGGTGCTTTTCCTAGCGAATATGAAGCTACTATTCATTAGCACGTAACAGATAACACATACGTGAGTAATGAATGATACGTGAGATCTGCAGTTGATGCGCTAGTGATATTAACGCTTCTTGACCATTGTGCTTTCAGCATGCTGATGGTGGGAGGAGATGGACGGATGCACTAGAATGAGTGTGAAGGAGCTGTGTGAGACGGATGACCTGGCAACCAGCCTGGTGCTGGACCCCCTCCTGGGGTTCAGCACACATAAGATGAACATCAGGTAGTAGGACGTTATTCAGCCATTACAATGTAGTACTGTTGGCAGATGGAACCTAAGATCTGTGTGGCTCAGTGATCTTTGCAATGTTTATCATCTGGGGTTTAATTATTAGTATTATTATTATTATAATGGACCACTGTCATTTTAGTTCTCCTGGATAAGTTCGTTGGGGCTGGATTTTTCAGGGCTCAGGATTTCTATAATTTTGTAAATGCAATTTCAGATGTGAAAGCATTGTGTAAAACTAGATTTTTTTTTAAGATTAGATTTTTATTATAATATATCCTCAATGCAAGATTTATGTTTGGATGCCGGCTTGGATAAAGCTGGCTGTTTGTTTACACTGGAAATGGCTTTAGCTGTGGAACAGCAATTTGTCAGAATGACAACTTTATACATAACTATCCAGTTTTGGCAAAGGTCAATTTATTAATGGCAACTACTCCCTAGTGCTGGTATATTTAGACAGAGTATTAAAACAAGCATGTCCGTATAAGTGCATAACAAGTGTCACTGGATAGTAACAGGAAGAACAGCTAAAATGGAAAAGAGATTAGGTAAAGTAAGCTAATGCCTGCCATAATGTAGCCTATAGTAGCATTTTGTCATATATCTGTACACTTCTGTAGTGTAGTGAATAAAATAATTTGCCATTGCAGCTATATGCCATAGGACATTATGTAATATTTACATTTTAAAGCCTTGTAAACACTGAAGTTCTACAGACTTCTCCTTTAATATTCCACCTTTTGCAATTTTTTAGTTGCCTTACTAGGAAAGTTCACATTTCATGAGATTTGTTAATAAAGTGAATATTTAAAGGACTGGATAGTATGTGTAGATGGAAAGTTGAATTTTGCTTGTGGACCTCTTGGGGTTTTATAGATATTTCTTCCAGACCTATGGCTGCATTATCAGGGCAGTTGCACTATATTAGGCCACTCCACTAATATAAAAGAACATTGCTTATTATATACTTAATATCAAAGAATGCAATTGTGATGAATTATGCCACCTTAGACATGGCATTTACCCATTTATTTAAGATCATTTCCTTCCATCATACATTGTATTGTGTTTCCTTATGCTGTATCCTCTTTAGCCCAGCCCCCGAAGTCCGGCGTTCGGTTAACCTCAAAGAAACACTGTTGCGCTTCCAGCGGACTCATGACTTCCAGGCCACTTTTGAGGCCCTGACCGTCGGGGAGGTGGCGGGTGATCACTTCACTGGGCTTGGAAGCCATCGACAGGAGCTACTAAGACAACACGTGGGGCTCATTTCTACTATCTCTCTCTACCTCTTGCTCTCGTACCAATTTTCATATAAAATGTGCATATATTTCCACTCTTTCTTCTATAAACAGTGACATGATTCAACACAGTGCATGAAACCACACTAAAATTTGCATACAAAAAAAAAAAAAAAATATATATATATATGTATGTATGTATGTATAGTATAACTGTATAATATAATAGTATGGCAACTTATACTTTGGGCTAACCCACTTGTGTGTTTACAGGTGTATCGCTACATGGGTGCCTTCTTGTTGGATAGTGGAGTCAAGATAGAGTCTTGTGACAGATACTCCTCAGAGACTAATGGAGCAAAAATCACCTCTACCCGGCACTGGTAATTACTCTTACGCTGTCACCTGAGCCTGTTGGCATGGTCGAGTAGGACTCGCAGCAGGAAATGGAAATGGCGTTGCACCGTCTTATTAAATAGTTTATGGTAGTTGTTGTTTTACTTCCTTTTTGATTAATGTTAGAACCTTTTCAGACATTCTACCTTATCAAAAGAGGGTTGTTTTTATATATATATATATATATATATATATATAATAGAATATATGAAACTACATATGGTAATGTAAACGTATGTATTCATTAATTATTGGGTCCAGTTGGTAAATCGCATTTACCCGAAAATCATAGCGTTTATGTCAGACACGACCCAGATCTGAGAAAGGCCGGGTCCAAAAGTCGGGTCTCAGAACACACACAACATACTAGTCACTAACACAACTTGTTGTTTGTTTGAATTCCAAGATGGATATAACTTATTTGTAAATGCATATTTAAATCTTTCAGCCTGACTTTGTTCAACTTTGTTGAGGCGACATTGTCTTTAATACATTTATTTTAAAGGTCAACAGAAATGTAATAGTGGTGTAATCTGTCCCCCGTCCCCCTTTTATTTGTATTAATGATAATTAAATATGTGTCTCTCTGTTTGCAGGTTTATAGGTGAACGCGTGGAGGTCCTGTTGGGCTGCGTGGCCGAGCTCAGTCCCAAGGACAGCGCTGTTCTTCAGGCGGGGGTCAATGATTTTAGCGTGATGTACTCCACACGCAAACGCTGCGCACAGCTGTGGCTTGGGCCTGCGGCTTTCATTAACCACGGTACAAGCATTACTTGACTATACTGCACTCTTCTGTTCATTAGCATCACGTCACATAAGCAACTCTGTGCTGAACGTCTGATGCATATGCCCTCTTAAGCTCCACACTTCACTTTGCTTGAGAGAGACCCATCTGTGTTGTTTTATGGATTGTGCAGGTTTCCTGAGACCGCACGATTTTCTGATACGCAGCAAGATTTTCCACCAGCAGATAAAGAGCTTCTAGCTCCGATAATATATTAAACTGTGGATGGATGGCATTTATTGTTCATGCACTCTTTTTATTTATATAATAACAAATGTGCTATCTGTTCATGCTTACATAAAAGGTTTATAAATAAGAATGAAGTCAATCTCTGATGCCAGAAAATAAGATTAATCTTCATGCTGTATCAACAGAGAGGCTGTGTAAAAAAATTATAAATCTAATGTCAAACCAGGTGTCAGAACCTTCTGCACTATGACAATATAGTCTAATAGCATAACTGGGTATATCAAAGACAAAAAAGTGGCTTGATAATGCTGGCCCTTAATGAGAGATCTAAGGCTTGAAGATATGATTATACTATCTAGCGAGCAAATCTCATCTAACGTCTTGGAAACCGGTTTGGATCCATGTCAGAATGCCTACTGATAGATAGTACAGTGTAGATTAAATTTAATCATTAGTATATTTCCATTGTTTTGCAAGGCAATGTTTTGATAGTTCTTACTGTATATTATTTTAATGATGGCAGCGCATGGGGTGTGGCACAACACTACCTCTGACACACAGATGCTGGTGGATATTTTTGCGTGACATTGTATATATGCTGTTTTTCTGTCTTTATTGGTTATACATTGCATTGTTTTCCAGTTGCCAGTTAAGTGTTTGCCTACATCATACAACATAAAAAAATGGCGCTGCTATTTAATTTCTTCTCAGCTGTCATTATATCATCAGTAGCCTAGTCAGTGCCATGGATGTAGATTGGAATGGTTTGTTGTTAGTTTGTGGTGGGTATAATTATGCATCATGTTTTATATAGTCAACACGTTGCTAACCTTGTAAGGCCATCACAGTATTTCTAGTGTACAGATTGAGAATCCTGTTTTTCAGTGGAGCAAGGTTCAGTAGGCAAATGTGAAGACATCTGCCAAAAACACAACAAATATAAAGTTTGTTTGTGCATACCGTACTAGGCCAGTATGCATGATCCTATGCTGGAAACAAGTTGGGTTTTCTGCAGATATGTCAATCCTGAATAGAAGAGTGCACTTGCGCTCTACTGTTAATATTATTAGTTTGGAAAGCTTTTCTAAAATAGTCCGTAGTATTGTCTGTTGTAAGTGTACAAATCCATATTTTTTTATTACACACACATTGAGAGGGTAAACTGCAGAAGGACAGAACAGATACATTTATAGTTTACATAGTTTAAATCTGTTAAAGTGTAACAGATTTTGTCAATTAATTTTTGTTCTCTCTTTCTCTCTTGTCTCTGTTTTTCCTGGATAAAGACTGCAGACCAAACTGTAAGGTAACTGTCAACATATATTGTTTTATTAATGAGACTATTCTGTTAAAAAGGAACTAGAGCATTTACAATACGCTCTTAGTGCTAATTAGTTTTTTAACTAGTGCTGTTGTATGCCCATTATTAAAGTGGAATATTGATGCCACTGGTATTGATTCTGATTCGGTTAATATCTGAGTTTTACCTCTTTTTGTTTATTTGTTGCTTGGAGACGGGCATGTCCCGCGGGTCACCAAATGTCACCTTTTGTCTTCTCTGCTCAATGTTGGTCCCCTGCCTTCTGCTCCCGACCAGTTTGTCCCAGGTGAGAAGAACAGCGCCTGTGTGGAGGTGATCCGTCCCATCTCACCAGGGGACGAGATCACATGCTACTACGGCGCCAGCTTCTTTGGCGAAGGCAATGAAATGTGTGAATGCTGCACCTGCGAGAGGTGTGTAAAGCATGTTATCGTCATTGCTTAGTTCCTTTTGGGAGGCCGACTTTCTATCTTTCACATCGGGTGAAATGTGATTTTACATTTTTGTTTTAATTGTAGTCGACATTTCGTATCCTCCTGATCCGCGGCCTCTTTTCTCCAGGAAAGGGGAGGGTCACTTCAGGCACAGGGGAAAACAGCCTGATTGTGAAGAGACAAAGGACAACGTAGGTCAGAAGTATGGCCTGAGAGAGCGGTATCTGCGTCACAACAGAGAGAAACACTGCTGCCAAAGGCCTACTTTTCCCGGAATACACTCAGGTAGAGTTAAAGGTGGAGCCTGTTCTTCATGCATGTTTGTTTGCCTCTACTGCACCTTAGTAAAACCGTTAATTAGTCGTTGTTCAGGGTGGCGACTATCTCTGCGGTGTATACGATGGAAATACTATCTCTACAGTGTATCCCGTTGAACAAGCAACTGAATTCCAAGTTGTACTTCAACATTTAAATATGGTAATGCAAATGTAAGTAGACTTAAAAGCGTATACAGGATGTTTTCATTGAACTGCCTAAAACTAGTTGCTTCAGTGTTTGCATCTTAAAGCCCTGAATGTTAACATTTGATTGTATTACACTTTGGATAATATAAAAGACCAATTAAATGTAATGCTTTTGCTATATATGCATGATTCATTATCTGTAATATTCTGCCATTGAATTGCTTAGCCCTTATGGATTTGTGTTATAAAGCGTGAACATGGTGGCATATTTATCCTGGTCATTAGTTATCACACATGTCCTGGGAAGTAATTTCTCCTCTTGAGATCCCAAGGACCATCAAGCATTTTTCAGTTATTAAGTTATTAATAATTATTTAAAAAATTGCTATTGTGTTGTTATTGACTAAGTCTAATATACTTAGTATATTCATAGTTTTAAAATCTAAAACTATTACAACACATTTATTGTGAATCGTCCCTGATCAAATAAATTATAACTTAATCCTGTAGCCATGAATTTTGACCTGGGTCTTTGTTGATTATGATGCCACATAATCATTTCACCAGCTTTAACTAAATGCATTTACTTTACTGTAGGCTACTTACTTAGCGATTTTCCTTCATATCAGTTGTAATATTGATGACGGCATGGATGTGAAATAGGTCTTAAAATGCATTTATAATCTATATAGTCTTTTATAGATTTCTATTATTATAGTCTAATAATATAGTCTTAAAAAGTCTTAAATTTAACTTGATGAAACCTGCACATGTACTTAGATTTGAAAACTATGGACTAATCTGTCTGAATGTTAAACAGAAGCCCTGTTAACCTCTGGACCAAAGACTATTGGCTTAGGAGGCTTGACAAATAATTTTTCTGAAAATAGCTTAAAGTCAGGGCCTTGTGCATCTTCTAAAGTAAAGTAGAGGCAAGACAGGGAAACAAAGGAGGGATATTGTGAATAAAGAGTGGATATTTTGAGTGGACACATTTCTCAGTAGAAAATAGCCATGATTTCTCTGCCAGATATGTAAATCACTGCTGTCTTCTCTGTGAGATCTGCAGAAAGGTCATGACCAGTACTGTTGACACAGTACAATTTACTGTATCTGAGTTTGGAGTGCAGATGCCTTCTGTATTCAGTGAGATGAAGTCATGATGGATTATCATGACTGTATATGATGGATTATCATGACTGTATATGATGAATGCCATGACTAAAGTGCTTTCAATTATGAATAACAATTTTGTGTTCAGCCAGAGATAAATTAATATTAAAGTGTAACTGCACCCCATCTCTGAGCCTGACTCCACCCACTACAACTTTGAAAAATGAGTCAAGGATCTGAGTGAGGGAAGGGGACGGGCTCAGAGCGGGACCCACGTTAACATTTTAATTTGATGAAGTGAACTAAGTATATCGATGAAAACCAGCCAGGTCCTGGGGTGATTTTGAACAGATATGACGTGTAGTTCTGTTTTCAGCCCATAAAATGCAGATTTTTATAAAAGTGTGAATTCTATCAAAACTAACACCAGCATTGATGTGTCTCATTACAGATCAATCCTATTACTTTGTTTACAGCTTTGTTTGCAGCTCAAAAAACACATTTTAGGGTGCAGTTACACATTGTCTGTTATTGAGTAGTGTTATAGATAGTGCAATTTGGATGAATAGATTTCATTTCCAAATGTAGAAGCAATTAAATGTATGCTATATACAAGTTATTTTTTTCTGGTAAAATGTGTTTAGACTTTATAGTCTTTTACAACTTTTTTCATGCAGTTTCACTATATATTCCCCCCTCCTCCCTGTCAACTAGCGTTTATTTTCTGGCTACTTCTAGTTAAGTATTTGCATACTTTATTTTTTAATAAATATCAGGATGTTTAAAAAAATAAAAAAGTCAGTTTGTGTTTAATTGTATCCCTGTCTTTTTCAGCCATCCCCTCAAGAAATTCCTTTACCCAGCAGATGAAGAGGAATGCCTTGATGAACAGAAAATTGACTCAGACAAAGAAGTGGAGAATAGACAAGCGAAGAAGATCAGGAAATAAACAATTAGAATTTTCCTCTGTCAAAAAGGCCCAAACGGTTCCTCTTATATCACAAGTTAAACTGAGAGAGGTCAGAATAATTGTGCGGCGACACACAGTGGACTTCCTACTGAACTGTAAGGACCCGAAGAGCCAAGAGAGGGCCTTGCTACAAGTCCTTGAAGACGTGAAACCAAGAAATAAGCAGTCGGATAAACCGTGCTCCAGAGATGAAAAAGCTGGTATATTAAATGCCAGCCTTAAAGGCAGTACTAAAACTATTGGTGAGATTAATTTGAAGCCCTTCACTCTCAACTCATCTGTGTTTCCTCATGATAAGAATAGATCTGTGAATACCAGTGTTAATTCCCTCAAGGTGGTGGACAAAGAGGCAGTCCAATTAAGAGTTTCACCAAGAACAAGGAGCATGCATCAGACAACATCTAATCAAAACACAGGTCCCACCAAATTAGGTAAGGGTACAAATGTGTGTCATTCTGTTGAAACATCAAAAGCTGATAAAAGTGACAATTCAAATTCCACAAAAAAAGACAAAATGGACAGCACAAGTTGTCATAGCAGCAAATGTGTGACTGTAACTGATGAGTCCTGTATGCCCAATCTGACCTGCACAGAATGTAGTGGACATGAATTATCCAAGAATCAAAATCCAGCAATGGAGCAAAAACACCACAAAGCCATCGGAGCTCCATCATTGACAGACAGGACACACTCTTGTAAACCTCCAAGGGAAAAGGACTGTAATCATTGTGTCTCAGATACATCTAAGATAGCTGGGGAGAAGCCACTGCTTTCTCCAAAACAGTACCTTACAGTAAAGTTAACACGTGTAGCAGTACCCGAAAGTGCAGTATCAGAAAAGTCAAGCGAAGAAGAGAGACAAAAAATTAAAGTAGTGGTGAAGGGAAGAAGCTCAGTAAGAATAGCTATGCAGACCAGAACAGTGACACTGACAGAACCCACAGTTGCTAGGTGTGAGCAGAAACTGGGAGGAAACGCAGAGGTCCCCGCAGCTGAATGTAAAAAAGCAGTACGGGAAATGTATTTCAGCGCGGTTGATGATGTCAAGAAGGTGCAAACTATTGAAGCTGCAGGTGACCTGTTGTCCAATGAGATCAGTGGAGATGAAAAGGTAATTAAAATACACCCTGCCTTGGGGGAAGATCACGATTGTGTAGAAGAAAAGATCCTTTGTGGGCACACAGAAATTGATAAAGCTGAAGAAGGTGCAAAACGTAAGAGAAGAGGGGCTAAAGAGCCTGCAAGTTACACTGAAACATGTAAAATCCAGAATGTGGAATGTGTTAAGGGAAATGAAGATGCTGTAGAGGTAATTCATACCATAACAGATGAAATCAATAAAAGCATAACAGTGGAGCCTGACATAAAATGTTTTCCAGAGAACGTTGTTATTAAACAAGCAAGAGTGCTTCTCTCTGACATTCTAAGGAAAGAAAAACATATTGAACTAAAGGGATTAGAGCAAGTTCGTGTTGGAGAAGCGTTTTCTACATTTGATTATGAAGCACATCAACCTGCCAGCCTGGAACAAAGTTGTAGTGAAAATGTTGAGGTACCTGAAATACCCCAGGACAAATTTCCTGGTACAGTGCAGCGAAGAAATATAGGCAAACGAAGAGGGAAGCCTAGAAGAGCAAAAAAAAAATTTGAACAGGCACAAGACAAAGTAATGGAAAACAATAGTGGCGATGACAATACAGATAAAATTACGCAGAAAAGTTGTATGGTTGGGTCACCAGTAAGGAGCGATGGGATACCTGCAAAAAGCCCCAATCAACTACCTCATTGTCAAGAGCCCCAGACATCTGTAAATGCCACAACTAATTTGCCTCCAGACGTCAGTCCCCAAACGCAAATGCAGTCAAACATTCCTCTGAAAAAACGTGTGTTTCGGAATTCTGTGGATGTGGACTGTGAGCAGGGTTTGAATTTTCCAGTTTCAGATGAGATTTCTAAGGAAATGCCTGAATCAAGCTCATCAACTGAGCATGGACAGAACCATTCTGCTGACAATAGCAAGGCGACAAAACTATTTTCAAAAAAAACGGAGCACCTTAAGGTAGCCCCAAAAAAAACGACAAAACAATATTTTGTACGGCGAGGGCTACGCTCCAGAACTATAAAAGTTAAACGTTGTCATAGAAACACTAGGAGGTTAAAAATAGAAATGAACACTGAAGACACTATTGAAAATTATGAAAAGCAAGAGAATAAAAATTCATCGGAGGCAAGCATTATTTTAGACACTGCTAATCTTGAAAACAAAAAACAAAATGATGATGCAAACACAAATGAGCCTACAATCGCTAATAAAGACATTGCAACTTTTTCACAAACAAAAGAGGAAAGTGATCAGTGCCTCAAATTCAAGATTCGTTTTAAGAGAAAGCGGGGCAAAGTATGGGAAATGGACATGCCTGGAAGTGAAGGGATAAAACGTGAATTGCCAATATGTGACCCTTATAAGGCAATCATAGATTCTGTATCAGTTTTGAACATGGAAATGGAATCAGCCCATCCAGATGTCAAAGCTAGCATAAGGAGTAGGGCTAGGTTATTTCGTAGAAAAAATAGGGGTCGGAGGTTTTTTGCAACTTTGCGTTCAGAACCTGATCAAAACCATGGAAATGCAGAATGTGTGCATGGAACTAAAGGTTCTCACATAGATGAGAAGCCAGTTAAGCAGGCTTCTGGAGAGATAAAGCAAGCATCGAACGGAGAGAATAGTACAAATTATGTCATGCCTGAAACTAAAGTGGAGGACTCTGGTCAAATTAGTTGCTGCTTTCAAAGTGATGCACAGCCTGAACAGAAACCTGAACGAAAATATGATATTAATCCATTACCAGTAATCAAACTCAAGAGAAGGGTACAAGATATTTGGGAGGTAGATAGCAAGACTGAGAAGCAGATAGAATCTAAGTTTAAAATAGAGGCAGTGCCTAAGAATGAGATTAAATGCAACATGCTAGGGAATGAAAAGCAAGAATTCCTAGAGTTGGCAGAGTTCAAAGAAGAATTTTCTTTTTGTCAGAAGTTGAACAGCAACTCCTCAGGTCTCCTGAAAACAGAACTTCCACCATTTTCCTTATCACTTTCGCCATTGTCCTTGTCTTCGCCTCTCGATGGGAAATGTCAATCTCAGACTTCTGTGTCAGATAGGATGGTGGAAAGGTCAGTGCAAGACAGAAGTATTGGTGTAAGGAAAACTAGGCAAAAATGTGAAAGGGCACACAAGAGTGGGACTGCAGAGGTACCCACCACTTGTCTTAGTCATACCCTTCAACAAATAGACAACAGCCTTTCTAAGCTGTCCGAAGGTTTGTGTGCCTCTCAGACCTTAGAAAGGGCAACAGTATATCCCAGTGCTTCTGCTTCTGTAATCCAGCCTGTTTCTCAGTCTCCGCCATTCACATCCCAGGATGGTATGCTTTCCGCTGAGCCCAGCTTTACAAACTGTTGTGATGAGGATGATGATCTCTTGGATTTTCAGTGTCTCAATTTTGATGGTTACGATCAACCACAAAGCATGCTCCCAACCTCTCCATCAGATATTTGTCAATTGGAGCCACCCACTGACCCTTTTAGCAGCCCTCTGTCACATAGTCCTGCTGATACATGGAACTCAGAAACACCATACCTTGGGCCCCCAAGTCCAGGAAACAACTTCACAAGTGAGGATTTTTTTCCTGGTTTTATCCCATCTAAAAGTGATTCTCTTGATTCTCGTGCTCAATCCTCTAAAGACAAAACTCAGATCATCCCTGGTTTCAATTTTACTCCTCTGAGCAATGCTGAGGTGACTGCTATGGATCGTTTTTTGAGTAAAAACCCAGGAATGAGGCTATACAAAGAAGATCCCAAAACTCAGTCTGTGCCTGTAGCAAGCAGGCCTCAGCTGTTTGCTGAAACATCATCACAATCTCAGAATTTTACATCCCAGGCCTCTATTCACAACTTCAATATCAAAACTACTGCTTGCCAGTTGAAGACCCAGTCTCCACTCAAATCCCAGGGCCCCTTCCATCGTGTGAATGTTCCCAACAGGTCTCAGTCTTTTCCGAATAGTCAGCCAAGCACTAATTGTGTTATACCACCAAGCTGCTTGTCCAAGCCTGCCCATTCATTTCAGATGACGAACAAAGTACTTTCCCCTCAACTTTTTAGTGGGAAAAATCCCAATACCGTTGACAATCTGTTCAATTTGCAGGACAAAACCTCAACTGTCATCCAAAGGGTTCTTAAATTTCAAGGAGGAAAACAGAATCAAAATTTGTTTAGTGCCCCTTGTAGAGATGATGATTCTGCTAGCAACCCCACTATCATGTCCAGAACACAGAGTACAAAATCTACCAATATAGAGAAGACTCACGGAGGAAGCACTGGAGGACACAGCAATAAAGACAACCTTACCACTCACGGGTTTACCTCAGAAAAGGATGTCAGTTCATCAAACAATCCCATCAGGATGAATTCTCATAGCAACAGTGGCAACATGCTTTTCTCACAGTCTTTCAATAAGTGTAAAGCATCTTCTGAGAAAACCCCTAACATCGAAGGCAACTTTGCACAAAAAAACTTCTCTGATCTCCCACGACCTTTCTTCTTCCCCAGCCAATCACCTGAAAGTTATGGGTCAACACAAGGAAAGAATTTTAATCGGGATAGATCAATTCCATTGAACACAGACAAACACAAGCTATGTTATTCCCAGCATGACCCTTTTGATTTCGCTTTTGGTACAGCTTTTTCTCCCGCTATGTCTGAACACGGTAGTCCTCATGTAGTTCACAATACACCTCCTGCAACTCCAACACCAGCAAACAAACCCAATTCCTCATCCTGCGCAAACTCTCTTCCGTACGGCTGCCAAGGTCCTCCTTATGTCCTGAACTTCAGTGGAGATCATTCATTGACCCTGGGTCTCAGGGATGGGGCGGAGGGTATATCTTACCCAGGTCATGGGCCAGCAAACTATACCTACCATTGCCTGATGGAGCCTTCGGGCACACAAGGGAGGCTGGTACTTGAGCCCTGTGGCCCTCAGCACTCAAATTCAACACCTGTGTCTCTAGGGGGCTTTTCTGGTTTCAAAGGACATGATGAGCATTACAGAAAGGATGTACCGCAGCAGTCTGGTAACCACCCATCAACACACCAGTATGGACCGGCTTCATCCTCCCACTCAATAGGCACGTCAAAGCCAAAAAGAGTAAGGCTGGTAGTGACAGATGGCACCGTAGATTTGGACCTCCAGTACTCAGACTAAACTAGATGCTCAGATGTCCATCAGAAGGTTTTTGTAAACATTGTAATTCAGTCTGTTATTGGACTATGGAGTCATTGCTGGCATTTTATAAATGGGTTTTAATGGCTGAATTTCAATCCTATGAATGACTTATAGACAGACATGTACTTTTGATTAAATGTTCTCATATTCTGCTGAGAATACCAAATTTAACATGCGTTTTAAAAACAAATGATATGGTGATAAGGTCTTTGAACTTTAAAACTTTAATTTAGAAAATTCAAAGCCCTGTAGAACCTTGACTGTAAAATAGCTGTGATTTTTCTATACATTGTATGGTAGTAGAGACCAGGGCACCATATTAGGTTGCTGGTACTTGTATTGATCTGTTTATAAAAAGGCAGCTTTGTGCCCTAAGATGTTTAACATTTTTGTGTCACCTGTCACCAACGGTTTACCCTCATATTTGCAATAAGCTTTGTAGCTAACATTCTGTTGAATTAATGTTTGTCTGCGTGTGCAGACAAGCTGTGAATGGGAAATGAAAGGTAGTGTGTTGCATGTTTTGTTGTCTTGAGTGTTGCCATGTCAAGTTTAAAAGGACACCTTGACTGCATTATAGCTCTAGGGGTTTGATGGGAAAGGGGGGGGGGGGAGGGGGTGATAGCAGATGCACTCAGGTGCGGGTAGGTGGTCTCTGTTCCAAACCAAAACAATATTTTTGCAGTGGTCATTTATTACTTTTAAGAAAACAAATCAAGTATCCCTTTTTTATTTAAGGAAAAGGTCAATTAACTCAAATGCCAGCACATCTCCTGGAGGATTTTGATGCTGAGCTGAATACTCTTTTGAGACCAACACCAAAGAGGTTCCATATGATCATTTTTAAATTTAGTGTGTGTGAGACAACATTTTACACGGTTTTAACGGAAGACAAGATTTTTTTAAGTTGGCACAAAATTGACTGGATCCAAATACTTTAGTGCACATCTGATGTCACAGCCCCAGCCAAAATAAATGTTATTTTAGCTGTACATAAGGACTACTGCCAATATATCTTGGTAGTTTGTTTTAAAAATATATATATAATATATATATCTATATATATTAAAACATAATCCCTAAACATGTCTAGACTTACAGCAATTGTTTGTTGTCTTGACTTCAGTGTTAACACATCTTTGAATGGTAGACACTGGTTTGATCTCCAGGCAGTTAGGAGGATGTCACATATTTTTGCCCTAGCTCCAACTCAGAAATCTGGCACTTTGTCAAGTTAGAATTCAAGTTAAACATTTGTTCTTTCAATGTGTTTGTAAGGGATGTGACTTTGTTTGAACTTTTTTGGAACATATGGGCTCATTGCAATGGTTAACTAACTACTTATTTAAATAGAAGATAAATATAGGTCTGCTGTATTTCACACATAATAGCTGTCACACAGTAATTAGAATGAATTCTTTCTTTGGTGAGCTTTTTAGCATTCCACTCATGTCCTGAGTTTGTACACTATGTTACTTTAAACAACTTGCAGCCAGTGTTGTGTGAGAAAACAACCATATGTGATTGCGATAAACTTGTACTGTCTTTACATGTAAAGGCCAATTATTTATTTTATTATCCTCATTCTTGAAATGGTGCTTTAATGTAATATCTCAGATTGATTGTTCACACAATTATTATTTTTTTTATTTAATGGAAGAAAATATGGAACTGTATATTCTGATTATTGGTTTTGACATCTCACTCAGACCACATTGTTTTTCAGTTGTGATAGTTCCTTAAATTCTTTTGAATTGTCATTCTGAATGTGTGCTTAGTTAGGTCTTGTACAAATGTAGTCTAAATCATTAAAGAAAACTACTATTTTGTACTCTTTTTCTGTCATGTAATTATTTTTGGTTGTTATTACATTATACAAAATGTTCTTCATGGCAGAACCAGTGGTCATTTCTGAGATTGATTTCACTCCAGCCTACTTTAGTGCCAGTGCATGGCTTGTCAGCTGTAGGCTCATCTGGTACCTTTAAAGGCACACGATAATGTGAAAATACATAAACATCAGTTAGTATTGGGGCAATGTCTTCTTTCTGTCTAATTGTCTAATTTATGGCTAAATCGTGTAATTATTTTATCACTCTGAAGCTATTAATTTTACATTAGCATATCTCCACCAAATGATATCCTTATCCTAGCATGTTGTCTTTCAGCAACAATTTCCTTTATCACATTAATCTACGACTATATAACAAACTTCTCAGGAACACTGGATTCTAGTCATGTTAAACCTTTGATAGCCTTTGATAATAGCCTGTGAAATTGAAAAGTGAACATAAAACATTACTAACATTCAGCTTGTAGACACACATTAGCAGCAGTTTCATGATTGCAAAATGAGTTGGTAATGACACTATTTGACTGTGATGGTCGACTGTCGAGTCGTGATCAGGAAGGCAAGTTGTGATATTGCCCTCACTGGTCAAACTTTGTCTTATCATCATCCCTGTCTGAGTGGCTTCCTCTTAAGGCCTTATTTATAGTTTAATTTTGCTGTGAGTATTAGCCTTCATATTTAATTT
>JAODUH010081849.1:0-15282 GCA_027564835.1 Typhlichthys subterraneus
CTCTCTCTCCCTCTCTCTCCCTCTCCCTCGCTCTCTCTCTCTCACCCTCTCTCTCTCTCTCTCTCCCTCCCTCTCTCTCTCTCTCCCTCTCTCTCTCCCCCTCTCTCTCTCTCTCATCCAGCATCCAACAGGCAGAAATGGGAGCTGCAATGGATGCACTAGAAAAATGTGAGTTGATACACGCACGCACACACACATGCACACGCACACATGTACACACACACACACACAAGCTGTAGAGCATCGGTCCAGGCCAGTGTCAAGATGGCGTGAGCTTGGCGGCTACAGGGACCATTTGGAGGTACCATTTGTCCCTAGTGTGTGTGTGTGGGGGGGGGGGGTTCATTCTAGTGAGGCTTTATCAACCTCCCCCCACACACACACCCTGAATGTGTTGTTGGCCCCGCCCACAACCCACTGGTAAGTGACGCTGCATGTGTCAGACCTCACTGCTCTGAAACACTGGAGTCATAATCTGTATCCATTCTCTAGCTCTCTCGCCCCTGGACCCTCTCTCTCCCCCAGTGTCTTCCCTGTCAGTGTGATTGATGGACCCTGGCTGCTAGTAAACGAGCGTTTCCCTCTTCATAAACGGCCGTTTCATGTGACTAGATTAGCGCTGCCTCTTAAAAGGTCGGCTAATCTCCGCCCGTCCCCCCGGTGCCGGGACCCTCCCTGGGCTGTGTTTGACTCTGTGTCGCCACTTATTTTTAATGCTGTTCCTCCACGACCTCCGCCTGCCCCTGAGTCCACCTTCGCTGAGTCTGGGGCCCCCCCGACGCCTCGGCCTGAGATCTGTCAAACCTGCTTTTTAATGAGTCGGCCAGCGGTGAGTTTAGGATAAGCTGCTCCTTTCTAAGAGATGGGCAGGAGTGAGGCAGGGCTGTGGTAATTGGAGGGGTGCGGTTAGCTGAGCACAACACAACGATGCTGGAAAGTTGTAAGTCACCAGGGTGGACTGAAAGCCTCTTGTTTCCAAGAAGCCAACTTCTCAGGATCTTAAAAGAAAATGACTGGGAGTAATGAGAATAACAAACTCCCTGAAGTTATATCTCCTCTTATCTCGGCCATCTCAGGAACATTCCTCTAATGGCGAAAGACCGACTTCTCGTCGTGACGACCTGTACCGTGGCCCGGCTGTCGCTCACGTCATCCTTCTCGAACGACGCATCGCGTTGCAGACATCCTGACTTACAGGCTAATCAGCTAGCTTGCTGCTAGCCCTGTTCTCCTCTGTACAGCAGCACTAGCTTGCTAATAGCCCTGTTCTCCTCTGTACAGCAGCACTAGCTTGCTAATAGCCCTTTTCTCCTCTGTACAGCAGCACTAGCTTGCTGCTAGCCCTGTTCTCCTCTGTACAGCAGCACTAGCTTGCTGCTAGCCCTGTTCTCCTCTGTACAGCAGCACTAGCTTGCTAATAGCCCTGTTCTCCTCTGTACAGCAGCACTAGCTTGCTAATAGCCCTGTTCTCTGTACAGCAGCACTTGCATGCTAATAGCCCTGTTCTCCTCTGTACAGCAGCACTAGCTTGCTAATAGCCCTGTTCTCCTCTGTACAGCAGCACTAGCTTGTTGCTAGCCCTGTTCTCCTCTGTACAGCAGCACTAGCTTGCTAATAGCCATGTTCTCCTCTGTACAGCAGCACTAGCTTGCTAATAGCCTTGTTCTCCTCTGTACAGAAGCACTAGCTTGCTGCTAGCCCTGTTCTCCTCTGTACAGCAGCACTAGCTTGCTGCTAGCCCTGTTCTCCTCTGTACAGCACTAGCTTGCTAATAGCCCTGTTCTCTGTACAGCAGCACTAGCTTGCTAATAGCCCTGTTCTCCTCTGTGCAGCAGCACTAGCTTGCTGCTAGCCCTGTTCTCCTCTGTACAGCAGCACTAGCTTGCTAATAGCCCTGTTCTCCTTTGTACAGCAGCACTAGCTTGCTAATAGCCCTCACCGCGGTGCGTCCTGACTGGGGTCCATGTTTTATTTAAGGTCCTCTCGGCATCAAGGCGCTTGCACACTTTGAGCGGAACTGAAGGTTTTTTGATAGCGGAGCGGATGTTCCCCGGGCTGACAGGCTGACGGGCCATGCTGGAGGGAGCGGGTGGGGGGAGGGGGGCGTGTATCGGTCCTCATTACAGAGACGGGCGGTCATGTCTGGCGTGAGCTGTCTGCAGGTGTCTGGCTGCTTCATTTTTCATTACCTGACGGCCGTCGTGTCTGTGCGTGCGTGCGTGTGTGTCTGTGTGTGTCTGTGCGTGTGTGCGTGCGTGTGTGTCTGTGTGTGTGTCTGTGCGTGTGTGCGTGCATGTGTGTCTGTGTGTGTGTCTGTGCGTGTGTCTGTGCGTGTGTGTGTCTGTGCCTGTGTGTGTCTGTGCGTGTGTGTGTCTGTGCCTGTGTGTGTGTCTGTGCCTGTGTGTGTCTGTGTGTGTGCGTGCCTGTGTGTGTGTCTGTGCCTGTGTGTGTCTGTGTGTGTGTGTCTGTGTGTGTCTGTGCGTGTGTGTGGAGGCAGAATGAGATGTGAACCAAGGCCGCCCCCCCCCCCCCTCTCTCTCTCCATCCTCGGCTCTCCTCTGCTTGACACTGCCTGCTTGACAACCAACACAGCCCCCCCCTACAGAACCATATCCAGCTTAGAAGAAAGGCAGCTTCATTATGGAGGACCTCAGGTCACTGCCTGGACCCTTCTGTCTGTCCCTCAGACCCCCTCAGCACTGACCACCCTGATCTCACCAGCTTCACACAGTTGAACTTTGCTGCCAGAATCAGTCTGGAAGCCCAGAATCCTTTGCAACTGAACTTAAAATCAGCATCTTATTGATAGCTATGTGGGGGTGTGGTTTAGGTGTGTGGGCATGGTTTAGGTGTGCTGACAGTGGAAATGATGGTTCATCCAATCAACTGTTTCTTTTGCCTGCCCTGTGCGGTTTGGATGCACGCCCCCCAGATGGGCACAAACAATGCACAAACCAACCAAGATACTCTTATTCAGATTCTTATCATATCAGTTGCCAACTTAACGGAGGTCTGAGGGGCTCTCACTGCCATGTGTATCTGTGTGTGTGCGTGTGTGTGCACACAAGGGCAGATCTGATGGCAGACGTGGTTTTAATTTTTGCTTTATTCTTATCATGGCTTTAGCGTAAACATTATTTTTTTAATCTACTTTCTAAGTTTCTTCTTTTCCCTTTCTCTTTGTAAACCCACGCTAAGGCAGGCCTCTGTCCATAACTCGTACATGCTGCTTTCAAAGCCAGTTAACTCTGAAGTCCAGCCCTTGAAGACTTGAGTTCATCTGCCAATCCTCCAACAGAGGAGGTATTGTTCAGCCAAGGACAAATCCATCTAATCAGCTCTCCACGTTTGTTGAGTCCAACCAGAGGTCGTTATGTTCCAGAAAGAAGACTGACGGATTCAGATGCCGGGAAGGTCAGAAGAGCAACATTAGGAAATAAAAGCCCTATAGAGACAGGCTGAGCGCCAGAATGAGAGGAGTCTGGAAGGATTGACGGATCTGTCTGTGGCCTGACGAGGGCATGTTTCTTCACTGAAGGCTAATCAATGTGGCATCATATTAGCATCTCCAACACTGACATCTCCATGCTGTTTGGAATGGAGACGCGTGTGTCTTGGCTTGTCGTTTAGAGACGTTCCCTAGTGATCTAATGCTTTGTTGTTCTGATGCAAACGTCATGTCCCCTCCCCTTCCCCCTCCAGACAACTTCCCTCAGATGGCTCACCAGAAGCGCTTCATCGAGAGGAAGTATCGCCAGGAGCTGAAGGAGATGAGGCGTCAGCGGCACGAGAAAGATGACGAAGATGCGGACAGCGGCCGGAAGTGACAGCGTCTGTCTGGCGCCTTAGGTGAGATCTGCCCTGTGATTGGTCGGCTGTCACCACCCCCTCTTACAACTGTTGCCCTGTGATTGGTCGGCTGTCACCGCCCCCCCCTTACAACTGTTGCCCTGTGACTGGTTGATGAACACCCCCCAACACACGTTTTAGTCAACATTTGAACAACAAAAAGACAATTATTTTATCGCTAACCTTTACTAACACTTCACTGAAGTGTGAAGCTACTTGATGCAAATGATTTGTAAACATTCACTGTTGTTACGTTTCACCTGACCAAATGTCAGATGTATTTTAAGTGTTTTCCTCCTGCTTGGTCATTTTTTAAATTGTGCTTGTTTAGTGTTGTTTTAATGTCATATGAATGCTATCTCTGTGTACAGAAACATTTTATCATGACACAAATTTGTTATCATCATGATATTGCTACAAATAAAGATATTTTCTGATGCAACACATGAAGCTGGGAGCTTGTCATGTTTTTCTGCCGGAAAGCAGTTATAATTATATTATATAATTATATTACATCTCAAAAGTCTCCATCTGTCAAACATCTGCCACTCATCCAGTAACAATAAAAAAAAAAAAAATTGTACCCCTCTCCGATTGGCAGTGAAACAGATTTTAATTATAGATTGTGTAATTACTGATTTCCTCAGTTCAGTCGCCTCTGGTTCCAAGTGTTTAAGCGCCCATTTGTGGTCTAACCTGCCAGCGTGGAAGTTGTCCCAGGCTGCTAGCTGCTAGCCAGGAAGTAAGGGATGTGGCGCTCCTTGTGGTTGGAGGCAGCATTGCAGGCATGTTGTGGTTTGAAGCTCCCTGCAGTGCAGAGTGCAGCACTCTCCCTACCCCTCCTCCTATAGGCCCTGTGGTGGAGGAGCGTCTTTAAGCCCTGTCGTGGAGGAGCGTCTTTAAGCCCTGTGGTGGAGGAGGGTCTATAGGCCCTGTGGTGGAGGAGGGTCTATAGGCCCTGTGGTGGAGGAGCGTCTTTAAGCCCTGTGGTGGAGTGTGTCTGACCGTATACACAGTGAGTAGAGTGTATAAACAGTGAGGGAGCACAGTTATTGCAGCAACAACAGACCAAGTGCGCCAGTTCAGGTTTTCAACATGTTTAATCGTGTCGAGTCATATAAATATTCAGTACAAAATATCACGTTTTACAAAGAGGGCTCTGTACAACACAAGCTCTCCTATTGACTCTACGTCCACAAGACTGCACGGCCCCACAGCGTCACCAACACAACACATCGGAGAGCTGCCTGCACGAGCACGTGGAGAAACCCCACCCTCCCTCGCTCAAGGCAAGCAGCGCCACAGAAACCCCACGGCCCTGATCGCAATATGCTGCAGGCCTGTGTAAAAGGAGGGAAATTGTGACGATAAAAAGAAAAAAAAGCTTTTGTGGCGCGCTGCTGACATTTAGACCCCCACACACACACACCTCACACAAACCTCCAGGCACAGCGCTTGGCTTTCTGTTGACGGAGTGGTTTCTGAACCCCGTTAAATGCTTATCTAGGCAACATTTTCACAATCTCAAATAGCCACTTACACAGCAGGCAGCAGCAGCCCAAATAGGGGTCAAAGAAAACACGTGTGTGGAATTATTGTCCGGGCAGAACGCAGGTTCCAGCGACTGTCAATGGCTGGATTGTCCATTCCACCCGGCGATGTTTCCTTGGTGTCAGGGTTGGTTCACCGAACGTACACGGGACCGAAAATAATACGACGGCAATTATTTTGTCGTGTGGCGTTACCGTTTGAAACGGGTGATAAATGTCATCCTGGTTTCTAGTTGGCCTTTTGCAGATGGGACGGTGGCGGCTTGTTTTAGACGGCCTTTCATCTGCCGACGCGAGCTGGATTGCTAGCGCTTAGCGCCTGAGTGATATCTACACTGTCTGCCGCTGGACATGGTGCGCTGGAGCTAATTCTGACAAGATGGATGATTGGGCCGCCCTGGACGGGCCGCCCGTCCAGCTGATATGAATGTGTCTGTATGAATCCATCACGCTTGCCCTGCAGGGTGTTTGTTTGCTCTCCCAAGCTGCTCGGTGAACTGGACTCCCCTCTGGGACCCACAAGCTAATTCCACACGAGTTAAAAGGTCATGTGCCCCTTAATAAACATCTTTATAGAAAAGGCAATTCCAATCTCGTCTCCCCCCAAAGGAAATCCACGTTTCGGAGCGCTGGACAGAGGAAACACGAACAGGAAGATAACGTGTGTACTTAAAGAATAAATAAATGAAATACTGGTTCATGTTCGACTCTGGAGAAATGCTGTTCTATGTTCCTGTAAACTCCACTGACAAGATTCTCTCCTGGGGGTTTCTCTTGGGCAAACTGCATTATTTTATGGTTCTGTACAGTATTAATATTAACAGGGTTACTGGATTTGGCCAGAGGAGACTGACGAGTTTAAAAAGAATGGGGAAATATGTTAAATATAGATAGACATTATTACTAACTATTTAATGCACTTATAGGCCCACAGTTATTTTACATATAAACATTACTGATTATGTTAAGTGCTAGTGGTTGACATCTAAATGGGACTAGTTGGCCAGTGTCAACACACAGTATTTCGCTTTGGATCAACTGTAACGATAAATTGCAATTGCATATGTCCAATAAACACTGACCCAAACCTACAAACCTAAACACCAAAGTCTGAAGAATCGCACCTTCTCTGTGGTGTTAATAATATAAAAATGTCAAAGGTCACAATATCCCAAACACGCTAACAATGTTAACTGTTTCAAGGCAAGATTTTGATGCTCCAAACAATATGAAGTGACTCCCTTTGAAGAGAAAAAAGGGGTAAAAAATATAAGTTCCGATGTTTCATCAGAAGAACTTGTCCGGAATAAAGACTTTTTAACTTAATAGCATCACTTAAACCATTTGTGACGTGACTGTTACAAAAGTCATTGACCGCTTCACATCCAAACAAAATCCTATTACGCAAACGTTGTACACATGATGTCACACCTATCCAACAGAATTGCAGGAGCACAACATTTTAAACCAATGACCTTCGCCCCATTCCCGACATGATCACTTTGCTGCCTCCCTGCTCCATTCCTCTTGGCAGTTAACCCAGAGGGGTTCTGGCTTGAGCTCACTGCAACTGTGTTGGGGGAAGACAATTAGGAGCTCTGGACTTGTATGGACAGTATATATCCCCAGTAACCAATCAAAGGCAATATGTACAGTGCATGGTATCATACTACCATACGTACACAAGATGTAACACAATATGCTGGACGTTTTATCCCAGAAACACTGGAAAATACACGCTCACATCTGTTGGTTTACAAAACTGCATCTGTCACAGGAAGGCTCTGGAGAAGTCCAAACTAAATGAAACTATGCAAGAGGGTATGTGAACTGTGTATATATTTATATATTTGGGTCTGATGTACACCCCTATACACAGAGGTCCAGAAGCATGTCGCTGTTCCCTTGGTAACACTGACGACACCGCACTACGTCTGATCAGCGGCTGAGTGCAGGAGGTGGAAGCGTGGTCCCTCCGTCCACCAGGGGCCCACAATGTGCGTTCTGTCTGTCCATCCCCCTCCCCCCGTTAGGAGTCGCTGTCGTCCGCCCCGTACAGGTCGGCTAGCTTGCGGAAGCGCGGCCCCCACTGGCTCAGGTAGTCGTAGTCCTGGTCGCCCTCTGTGGTGGCCGACGACCCCAGCGAGCTGAGCGACTCGGCCAGCGAGCCCCCGCCCTCGTAGGCGTAGGTGGCCAGCGAGTCGTAGGGCGGGGCCGTGGGGTCTGCGTCGTTCTCCTGCAGCCGCCCGGCGATGAAGTCCCGCACATCGCCGCCGTCGGCCTCCCGGGGGGGAGGGGCCGGGCGGCAGGTGGAGGTGGGGCGGAGGAGCGCCTCGGGCACGATGTCCCGACGCTGCCGGCTTTCCTCCACCGCCTCGGGGTTCCTCAGCGTGCCGATGTCGAAGGCCTGCGTGTCCTCCTCGCCCCCCCCCTCGTCGTTGTAGCTCACCACGTTGTCACGCACGTCCTCCTTGGAAACCATCAGGGGCTCCTTCTTCCTCTGCCGCCGCAGGGCCGAGAACAGCACCACCATCACTATGGCAACATACAGAACAGCACCACCATCACTATGGCAACACACAGAACAGCACCACCATCACTATAGTAACACAGAGAACCGCACAACCATGACTACAGCAACACAGAAGAAGCTCATCAGACAACTCCAGCTGGGTCTTCTTGTTCTGAAGCCCTTACATGGTGGAGCTCCTGTGGATGGTAACCTGCCTCACATGTCCTGTTCTGACCCGCTTGTCTTAAAGGTGTAGTCAGCTATTACATGCTAATTTGTAAGATAACTTTGCTAGTTTATGGTTCTCTGCGTGTTGAAGAAATAATCTGATACTTCTACACAGCCCTGGCACCGTAAACATATATCAACAAAGCCGTAGTAGTACTCTGCTTCAGAATGTGTGGAGACGTGTATTTTTTTTCGAAAATGACTAACCCTGCCTTTAAAACCCTGTAAGACCAGAGGTGATAAACATGTGACGTCACTTAGCTCTCCAATGCACACATTTACAGAGGTTTCCAAAATTACTAAATTACATTTAAAATTAAATGATATGAATCAATGGCAAGACAATAGGACCTACTGGCTATGTAAATGTAGTCTTAAAATAAAATAGGTCTCAGGGTTAAGGCATCGCTTTTTCATGTCACGCTTGGTGTAAGGGCCTTCACTCACATCTTGCATGTAATGTAGCATGCAGTCTGTAGCATGTTGTGTAGCATGTGTAGCATGTACTGTAGCATGTAGCATGTTCTGCATGTAGCATGTTCTGTAGCATGTACTGTACCATGTTCTGCGGCATGTAGCATGTTCTGTAGAATGCACTGTAGCATGTTCTGTAGCATGTTCTGTGGCATGTAGCATGCACTGTAGCATGTAGCATGTTCTGCAGCATGTAGCATGTTCTGTAGCATGTACTGTAGCATGTTCTGCGGCATGTAGCATGCACTGTAGCATGTTCTGTAGCATGCACTGTAGCATGCACTGTAGCATGTAGCATGTTCTGCGGCATGTAGCATGCTCTGTAGCATGCACTGTAGCATGTTCTGCAGCATGTAGCATGCAGCGTGCAATGCTCTCACTCACCTAGCAGGATGAGGACGCACAGCAAGATGGCGACCAGAGCACCTGTGCTTAGGCCTGTCCCCCCGGTCAGTGCCTCGGCGTTGCACAGCTTCATGTTGCCCTCGCGGTCGCAGGAGCACACCCTGACTGCAAGGGTGCTAGTGCTGCTCTGCGCAGGGTGGTCCCCGTCGCGGATCACCACTGGAACCTGGTACAAGCTCTGGCCCAGGCCGCTGTAGCCGCTCCTGCGTGTCAGGATCCAGGCCGTGTTGTCTGGAAGACGCAGCAGAGCGATGGTCTGAGAGGTTGTCCACAGGCTAATCATAATGCTAACCGCTGACTCTATCTTCTAGTGTAACTGTAACAGTCTCTGCTAGCGCAATTGCTAAAGCTAACGGCTAACTCTTATCTGCTAGTGTAACCGCTAATACTAACCACTAACACTATCTACTAGTGTAATTGCTAACTCTAACAGCTAACACTATGGTAGTGTAACCGCTAACTGCTCACTCACACACACACTGACACGAATACATGTTATTGTGACACAAATCCTAACTGATATGCTGTTGCTAATCGTATCACATTTAATTAAGTCTAGTCTAGAGTGCTGTCTACAACATCATAGTCTCAGACAAGAGTTGTACCTTTGTTGTCGCGAACAGAGAAGTTTGCCCTCCCAGAAGCCTCCGGGGCAAGGCTGAAAAAGAAGCGGTGCCCACCAATTGGATCATCTGGGTCTGTTGCACTGACGGTCTGAATCCTCTTGAACAACAACACACGTACAGTTGTATGTCAGCGAGACGGACAACGCTAGCTAGTTAGCTTTGCTCTCTAGTTTCAAACGCATTATGAAGCTACACCTAGCTAGCCTCTATTCCAGTTTGTTTTCCCCCCATAAGTGACAGGGAGGCAGCTTCACAATGCAGAGCCACCGTTATTATGGTAACAGTGACACACCTGGTTGGCCTTGGCATTCTCACACACAAATGTCTCGTAGCTGGCGGCGAAGCTGGGCGCGTTATCGTTGATGTCCAGCACACGGATGTAAACGGGAACCCGGCTCGTCTGGCGAGGGTTGCCTGGGGAGACGGGTTCAGGGAACGTCTGACACAGATAACATTATAGTGCGGTGCGGCCCGGGGTGCTGGAGGGCAGTGTGACATGTATGTGAGGACCAGTGTGTTGTTTATGTCATGTGAGGACCAGTGTGTTGTTTGTGTCTTGTGAGGACCAGTGTGTTGTTTGTGTGACGTGAACTTTGCCCTCCAACCTCTGTTAAGACCTGTGGCACTATACAGTGTTACTGGGGTTGTGGGTTTGAGTCCATACGGTTTGCACCAACCCAGGCAGGATGTGGGGGGAGGGGGGGCCCAACTCCCCAGTCTAATTAGCTATTTTCAAGGTGTGCTGTTCTTCCAGTCCCTAATGCGAAAAACAGGAAACAAACAGGAAACAACGCAGGGCTGCTGCTGTTTCCTGGAAATGCATCGCTCAGAGTGTGTGTATGTATGAGTGTGTGTGTGTGCATGAGTGTGTATGCATGTGTGTGTGTATCTGTGTATTATGCATCTGTTTGCAAGCATGCATCCGTTTCTATGTGTCTGTATGTATGTGTGTATACGTGCGTGAATGTGTTTGTATACGTGCATGAGTGTGTGTATGTGTGTGTGTGTGTGCGCGCTCATAAACATGTTTCTTAACAATCAAGCCATCGCAACAGAGCAGGTGTCTGTGTTCTGCAGCAGCACACCTATTAAACGTCTGACTGATGCTGAACGCAGCGCTACACCACCAGTGGCTGCAGGCTGGTGGAGGGAGACCTGTTACTGCTGCTGGGTAAATGTTGGCTCTGATCACAAATGAGCCTGGTCCAACACACGCTGGCACAGAACAGCGTTTAGTTATTCCTGTCGTCTCTGATCAGAATGACGTTTGGCCATTGAACCTGCTGGTGAGTAGATGACACCTTTGTTCTGCTAGTGTTGTTCTGCTGTACCTTCTTTCAGCATGCTGCTGTGGAGCTGCTGTTCCAGGGGTTAGTCTGGTCCCAGTGAACAGTAAGGGTGTAAGAACATTTTGATACACTCGAATATCGCGATATTACGTTGCAAGATACTGTATCAATTCTCTAAAACACAATTTTTGTTTTTTTAGAAACAAAAAAAACTATGTTTTGCTAAATTATTTGTAAAAGGGACAAACTACATTACACTTAAACTGCCATCTGCAGTCCCTGAGCAAATGTACGTACATTTTTTTAAGTTTCAGTTTTATTTAATTTCTTCAGCGGCTCTACACATTTGCATTGCTATGACACAAATTAGAAATCGCAATGTATCCCCTTGGTTACAGTATATGGAATTGTGGCCCCTGTATTGTGACGTATATCACATCGCCAGATCCTTGCCAACACACAGTCCTAGTGAACATTGTGCTGCTGTTCCAGATGTTAGCCTGGTCCCAGCATACTCACTGAACTCTGTGGCGATGATGGAGATGTTGTGCCAGGCAGCCTCCTCCCGGTCCAGCTCCCGCAGGAGGAACACAGAGCCGTTCCCTGCTCGCACGTTGAACAGCCTGTCCATGTCCGTCCTGCGGTCTATGGAGTACCTGGGGGGGGGGGGGGAGATACTGTCCATGAACCCAGGCAGTGTAGCAGGGTTAGCTAGCAGGGTTAGCTAGCAGGGTTAGCTGCACTAGACATGTTGTGTGCAGGGTTTTATCAGCATAAACAGTCCAGAATTCTCTGGGGAAGTAGTGCATGCACACACACACGCACAGACACACACATGCATGCACACACACACACACACACACAGGCACAGACACAGAGATGCACACACGCATACACACACACACACACACACACACACACGGCCATGTTCTCCCCATGGTCCCAGGCGAGCGTCATACATCAGAGTGATTAATGGGCGAGCGAGCTGCAGGAGAGGAGAGAGAGGCCCAGGGGGCGGGGCATGGACCGTGTCTTTACAACCCCCCCCCTCTATTCTGGTGTCTCTTTCTCCTCTGTGGGTGAGTCAGCTGACCCCTCCCTGACCCCACCCATGGGAAGGGAGGGGGCAGGTAGGTCACCTGAGTGCACTGCAGCAGAACATGGAGGACTCCAGCACCCAGCTGTGTGTGCGTGTGTGCGTGCGTGCGTACGCAAGCACGTGAGAAAGAGATGGTATTTAGAAGTGCATGCTCTGTCCTGTCATCCCCCCCCCCAGCTGTGACGACAGTGTTATAAGCAGCTGGCTGTATTATGCTCGTCAGTCCGTGACTCATATTTCTGTCCGTCTGGTGACAGATGACATGCATTGCGTGTCTGCGTATCACTCCAGCACTAGCCTGTGACGCCTGTGTTGCTTGCAGCCTACTGTGTCCTGTTGTGAAGCCTCTCTGGGAAGACCGGGACTCCTGGACCACCAAAGGCCTCGAATACAAACGGCAGCATGCAGTGTTTGTCTGGTGTTCCAGCTGGCATCAGGCCTTGTGTGCTTGTTTTGTAGTCTAGACTAGTTCTACTGTACATGACACGTCTCTTTTCTACAGTACGTTGAGGGGAACGCCAGTTAAACTCCCTGTTAGGTCCCATCTTATCTTGCTACTAAAAAGACCAGCGTATGCAAATCACCAAGCAGAGAGTTTAAAGCCCCACTCTAGTATTTGTAGAAACTATTGTACTGTCTCACTCTGCCATAACATCTAGACACATAAAATACATTCTGTTCAGTAAAAGGTTTTGAAACGGTGTTTAGCTAAATGAGGTCATGTTCTCCTGACTTTCTAAGGGATTAAACAGGCTAAACAGATTAATTTTTTGTTAGTGTCACACCTCATATGCTCTCCCGTTGGACGTGAGTGGTCAATATTACTAATACAAACGTACTATGAACCAACCAGGATGCATCCGGATACAAAATCTGTTGCTGCCCACAGATTATGGTTTATTATACGTAATACCTTATTAGGGCGGTTAGGGCTGCTCAGCTATTGAACAATGATAATCTCGATTATTTTGGTCAAATCATGAAAGATTTACTGCACTTAAAAAACATTAAACAAATAACGATTAAAATACATTTCCCCCACCCCCCTCCAGGCGGCACCACCCACCTGACGGGGCTGCGGGTGCCGTCGGGGTCGACGGCGCTGACCGAACCGATGGCGGTATTCCTGGCGGCGTCCTCCCTCACCTCCATCACGTAGCCAGCGTGCTCGAAGACGGGCGGCTCGTCCTCGTCCTCCACCACCAGCTTCACACCGGCCTCGTCCCGGAACGGGCCGGCCAGGTAGCGGGGGCTCACGTGCACGTTGTCCACCTGCACACGCAGGCTGTACTGCCGCTTGCGCTCGAAGTCCAGAGGCTGTTGGGACCACACACGTACACACACAGCTGGAGTCAGAGGGCTAAGGCTTTACACCTGGGACACATCTGGATCACTGAGGGTTAAGGCTTTACACCTGGGAATCATCAGGAGTCACTGAGGGTTAATGATTTATGCCTGGGAAACATCTGGAATCACTATTTAAAGCTTTACACCTGGGACACATCTGGAATCACAGAGGTTTAAGGCTTTACACCTGGGACACATCTGGAATCACTATTTAAGGCTTTAAACCTGGGACACATCTGGAATCACTGAGGTTTAAAGCTTTACACCTGGGAAACATCTGGATCACTGAGGTTTATGGATCTACACCTGGGACACATCTGGAATCAGAGGTTTAAGGCTCTACACCTGGGACACATCTGGAATCACTATTTAAGGCTTTACACCTGGTACACATCTGGAATCAGAGGTTTAAGGCTCTACACCTGGGAAACATCTGATAACAGCTTGATATGACGTACTGATCTAAGTCCATGCGTTGTGTCCACAGAAGAGTAAAGTACCAGGAAAGAGACGTGACTCCAACTTGACAGGCCTGTTTAATTTAGAGTTGGGGCTCGCTAAGTCCCGCCCCCTCCCCGCCAAGACTGCTGTAGCTACACAGAGCAGTCATATCTTCCTCCTGTGTGTGCGGAGATCGATGGACCGTGTCAGATGTATGTGGACATGTGATAACACAGCATGGGGGGGCTGAGAATCTATACCAGTGTCAATACCACTGCACTGAGAGCACACACACACTGGGATATGTACCTCTGGAGCAGAGCAAGTATGGAAGCCATTAAATATACATAACATGTTTTAATGCTGTTTGATTGGTGAGATCCATCTCTTGGTTTGAATTTGATCCTCTCAGATACCTTTCCCCAGCTAGTCTCTCCTACATAGCTGGTACCATACTTTTACTGTGCATACAGTACTTTATAGTTAACAGTACTTCTACTGATAAATGGTAGTACTTCTACTGCAGCAGATACATGCTAGTACTTCTACTACAGCAGATACATGTTAGTACCTCTACTGCAGCAGATACATGCTAGTACTTCTACTACAGCAGATACATGTTAGTACCTCTACTGCAGCAGATACATGTTAGCACCTCTACTACAGCAGATACATGCTAGTACTTCTACTACAGCAGATACATGTTAGCACCTCTACTACAGCAGATACATGTT
Source organism: Typhlichthys subterraneus (assembly GCA_027564835.1). Classification (NCBI taxonomy): domain Eukaryota; kingdom Metazoa; phylum Chordata; class Actinopteri; order Percopsiformes; family Amblyopsidae; genus Typhlichthys; species Typhlichthys subterraneus. The sequence continues at coordinate 14,555 of JAODUH010081849.1, forward strand.
AGTACTTCTACTGCAGCAGATACATGTTATTACCTCTACTGCAGCAGATACATGTTAGTACTTCTACTATATATCATGTTAGTACCTCTACTGCAGCAGATACATGCTAGTACTTCTACTACAGCAGATACATGTTAGTACCTCTACTGCAGCAGATACATGTTAGTACTTCTACTGCAGCAGATACATGTTAGCACCTCTACTACAGCAGATACATGTTAGTACTTCTACTGCAGCAGATACATGCTAGTACTTCTACTACAGCAGATACATGTTAGTACTTCTACTGCAGCAGATACATGTTAGCACCTCTACTACAGCAGATACATGTTAGTACTTCTACTGCAGCAGATACATGTTAGCACCTCTACTACAGCAGATACGTGTTAGTACTTCTACTGCAGCAGATACATGTTAGCACCTCTACTGCAGCAGATACATGTTTACATACATAATTATACAGCAGTAGACAACCTACCTGTCCAACTTTTGCGTTCTCGCACACAAATGCTTCATAGGACACGGCCAGCTCAGGAGGGAACTCATTGATGTCCAGAACGTGCACAGTGACGGCCACGCGACTCGTAAGGACCGGGCTGTCTGGATGTGGAAGGATATTTTACTGGTTAGCATCACAATGCTAGCTTCACCTAGCAGCAGGTAGGGTTACAGTAAGTACTGTATATATCAGCAGGTAGGGTTACAGTAAGTACTGTATTTATCAGCAG